>PVJL010015078.1:0-20000 GCA_004026885.1 Lyroderma lyra | reverse complement strand
TGCGTTTACGACGACCAGGCGGCCGCAGCTCTGACACTGCCCCAGTCACGGGGTTGAATGGTGGGGACTTGGAACGCGGGGGAGGGGGCTCTGCTTCGCAGACGGTGGTGATGCGCCCCTGAAACCAGGAGGCTGAGGGTAGGACAGTGTGAGGGCAGGGCCTTTGTTCGGAAAGCTGCGGGGAGAAGGTGTGTGTCCGCGTGCGTGTGTGTGTCTGTGTGTGTGTGTGTCCGCGTGTGTGTCCGTGTGTCCATGTGTGCATGTGTGTGCGTGTGTGTGTGTTCGCGTGTGTGTGTGTCTGCGTGTGTCTGCGTGTGTCTGCGAGTGTCCACCTGGGTGTGCTGAGCGGGAATCCTGCAGGAAATGAAGCATCCTCTAGAGCCCCCGGTGTAAACACAGAGCTGTAGGTCACAAACCATTTCCCCACTTGCTTTATATGGAAAATTAAGAAGTATGACCCCCTCAAGTCCAAGGCGATCAGACCCAACGGTCACAAGAGCAACAAGCACCAGAGGGACCAGAGGGGATGCCATCCTGTCGGGGAGCTGGGAGCTGGACTGGGGCTCCGGGAGCACTGGGCCTTTGAGTATCTGTGAAAGGAGACGGGGGACAGTGCCTGCACCCCAGTCCACCTTCCACCTGGACATGGGGGGACAAGTGTCCTTCCAGCCAGCAGATCCTCTCCTCCGACATCTTCTGTCATTGCTGCCACTTTTAGAGCCCCTGTCACTTAACCCAAGGGCAGAGCCAGCGCTATCAGGTGGTGCATCATGGCACGTGTGGTTTCCGGGGGGGCCCACAGCTGGGGACAATGGTCCCCGGAGGGCCCCGCGTGTCACCTGGCGTCTTGGCAGGCAGCTGAACCTGGGCGTAAACTGAACCACCGGGTGCCCCAGTGTGAAAGGCGCCTGGCGCAAGGCTTAAAAAGTCAGATAGGAGCAGGGGTGCAACCGGAAGCTTCTCTCGGGGTCCCCCGGGGTGCACACGTGTGTGGGGGTGGGCTGCAGGACGTGGGCCTGCCCGGAGAAGGCCACTGCCGACCCGTGGGTGGGAACTGCCATGTGAGGCCAAGAGCGGGTGCTGGGGGACAGTCCCGGCCCCCCACCGCCCCGGGGGCGTGACACTGTCCGGGGAGCCGCGAGCCCCACCGAGCGAAGCAGAAGTGAGGGCTGGCAAATTCGCTGCCACTCTGCAGACCCATGCGCTTCATCAATTAATCACAGCCAAATAATCACCCCTACATTAAAGAATAATACATGAAAAGGGGCCTCGCTGTAAGTTATTCAGAAAGGGCTGCCTTCTTAATCCCTCCGAGTCCTGACATGTTAACTGGGTAGCAACTAATTAGATGTCAAAAATTCATAAGCGCTCTTTAA
The DNA here is from genome assembly GCA_004026885.1 of Lyroderma lyra. Lineage (NCBI taxonomy): Eukaryota > Metazoa > Chordata > Mammalia > Chiroptera > Megadermatidae > Lyroderma > Lyroderma lyra. The sequence goes on along the minus strand of PVJL010015078.1, from coordinate 18,624 downwards.
TATTGCATACATCTGCCGCCACCGACATTTCAATAGGAGGGTTGTATACACAGAAGTCACTACAGCATTAAAACACAGCGGGGCGGGGAAATAAAAGGGAAGCAGTGAAAACAATGTCCCTCCTAAGCCCCCAGGAGCGCCGGCGTTGCAAGCGCGTGCCTTCTTATTCGGGGGAGGCAGCCCCTCGATGAGAATTAGGGGCGAAGGGGTCTTGCCGCTCCGTGCTGCGTGCACGGGGACGGGGAGCCGGCTGGGCTGGGCCGAGGCGCTGCCAGGTAAACAGTAATTTATTGTGCATGCACAATGAACGTCACCCGCTGTCCTGACTCCGCTGATCATGAAAGGACGTTATGGTGGCATCCACCCAGGGAATTGCCACCCCCCCACCCCCGCTCCCCTGTCTCTCTTGAGCAAAGACGCGGTGATGGGTCCTGGCAGCTCCCGCCTGTCTCCAGCCATTGCACGCACTACGGGAGGCACGGGGCGCTCGGGGGCTGAGCCAGGGACGGGGCGCTCGGGGGCTGAGCCAGGGAGTTGGTTTGCGGGCGCCGTGATGTATATGTTGCCTGCCTGCGAACTTATATTTCAAAAGCTGGGGACTATATTTTTATGAAACAAGCCTTTTCCTGTCGGAAGAATTATAGGAATCTGATAGAATACAAGGCAGGCAGATTAAAAACAATGCATCATAGCGGGAGGAGAGTGCGCTGTTTTATGACTTGCATCCGTTAATTGAACCTCTCAGGAATAAGGAGAGGGACTCTGCAGGAACCTGCCGGAAAGTCATTCCCTTTTGGACTTCGGCAGGGTGGTTCGTGTGCGTTTGCCTGTGTGATGGTTAGGTTTGCGCGTCCGTGTACGTGCCCACGTAGGTGGCTCCTGGACATGTTAACGAGCACACGCGGGCATCCCGGTGCCACGGGCGGCAGGCCTGACCTTCTGCGCAAACCGCTCTCGGGGGAGTTGCTTTCCCTGTCATTCTGCGCCCGCCTGGCCGGGGCAGTGAGCGCGGTCACCGAAGAGCAGAGCAGAGAAGACCCGGTCGGTCGGAGTTCAAAGCAGAAGGCGGACCACCCCAGGGGCTGCGCACTCATCCCGGGACAAGCTCGGGGAGCAACGCCTCCCTCCTCCTCGGGTGGGAAGGGCAGGGTGACATCCGCCATGGCAGCTAACGGGGGTGCCCCCGCCCCCCGTGGCACGCAGAGAGCCGCCTGGGGACACACTCCGCCCCCATCCCGGGTCCCTCCAGGAGCCGGATTCAGGCCCCACCTGCAAGCTGCCAGGAGCCGGATTCAGGCCCGAGGTCCTGGTCGCCTTCCGTGGCCTGGATGGCAGGCGGCTCCTCCCACATGTGTTGTGATGTCGACACACAGTCCGATGTCACGGTCAGGTGCATTTTGGTTTTCACTCTAAGTCCTGGGTGATGGCGGCAGGACAAGGCCCGCAGCAGCCATGAGCGACCGGCTTGCTGGTTCGGGGGCGCTTCCTCCCAAAGGCTGTCGTGGGCGCTAGCTCTGGTTACATGGATGCCAAGTGGACCTTGGCACGTATCCCCAGGCTCAGGCCTGTGTCTGAATGTCACTTCCAAGGTTCCCGAGAAGTCGTCTCGGCCGTCCCCAGCCTTTGATTTGGAATTCAGGACATCACAGGCGTCCTTTGTGATCAGAACTCAACTCCTCATTAGCTGCGTCCGTTTGCTGTTTGCACCGGACCCCTCCTGACCGTGACGAATGGGTTTCAGCCCCCATTTCCGTATTCCAAACAGCGGCCTCGAGCACTTCGACGGGACGCCGGGGAGGCACGACCTCCCTGCCCCGCCGCAGTGTAGGAAGCCGCTTCCCTCCCTCACGTCACTGCTCGCCCCTTCACTCTGTGCTCGTCATTCACTCCTGCGGGCCCCTCCGAAGGTTCCCCCCGGAAGTCCTACCGTCTGACTGTTTCCTCTTGGCCATACGGTGAAAAAGCCCCGACTTCCTCTCCTCAAAACTCACATCCCAACGGGCCGGGGTGATCGGTTCGCCGGTGACGCGTAAGTGCTGGGAGAAGGGCAGGCGTGTGTTGGGGGAGAGTGGGGGGCACCTAAGGAGCCCGGGAAGGGGGCGGCATGGAACCGGGCCCAAAAGACCAGTCAGAGATGCACCGTGGGGGCAGGGGGGCGAGGCAGGAGGAGGAGGAGAGAGTTTGAGACGGGGTCCCATGCAGCAGGATGGAGGGACCCCGGGGTGGGGGCGGAGTGTGTCACGGGGGGGTGGGGCGCCCCCGTTAGCTGCCTTTGCTGGGTGAGCACTAGGGCGTGGCCCGGCCTTGCTTGATTTTGCCGGCCAGAGAAAAGCCGAAGCTCTCAAGCTGTCTCCTGGGAGGTGCTTCTGGGCCGGGTTGGACTAGGATGTCCGCCTCCGTATGTGCCGTGGCCCAGGCTGGGCCCGTGCAGCCACGGCAAGCCTTCCGCGGGGTCTCTGCGGCCCTGAGGTGGCGGACGTCTTGTCGTGGGCTCCACTGCCGCCCACGGCGAACGCAGGCACGGCTAGTCACCAGGACGACCGACCCAAGGGTGGGGTCCGCTCTGCAAAACGACACAAATGGACGATGGTGCCCACGCCCCGCACTCGGGGACAGACCATGTCACAGCCCTTCCCCCAGTGTGCACAGAGACGGCTGTTTCTGAGAGTCACCCTGTGTCCCTGCATCTTGTGTGTCTCTGAAATGCTACGTCTGTGTGATTTGTGCGCCCGTGAGCTTTTAGTGAGCACCTACTTACCCAGTAGGCGATGCTGCGGGGGCAGGGGAGGAAGTGCACGGCCCTCAGCAGGCTGAACTTTGCCGTCTGGTGCCGACGTCACGCAATGAGTACATGATCGGCTCACTGGGCATGAGGCCCCGGGAGATGATCGGACACAGAACCCAGCTGCGAGCAGCCGACGTGCCCTCCAGGCACTGGAGGATCAGGGCCGTGTCCCAGTTTCAATGTAAAATGGGGGCAGATGTGTGTACCAGGGGCCAAGGAAGAGGAAGGAACACGCGCTCCGTGCAGATGTGCTCGCTGGCCGGAGCCCCGGCGTGCGGCCTCCGCGGGCCCCTAGCCGCCCCCTCCTACGGAGAACCATCTGGGCGGATGGGGCCCCGCGCCGACGAAATCTCCTTCTCTGCCCACTCGCGTACGGCCCAAGGGACCCGCAGCCGACAGGCGACAGAGGTGTGGGAGCAGAGGGCTCGTGTGCGTGTCACAGCGGGACCAGCGCTGCAGTGCAAGCCGTACCCCAAAGCCCCCGTGCGACCAGGCATAAACCAGGCGACACCCTCGTTCAGCTGTTTCCCTCGTCTGGTCCCTCCGTTCCTCCCACTCCTCCAAGTTTCTCTCTCAATGAATTGTTTGCCCGAACCCCCGGCTCGGGCCCTACCTCCCAGGCCCACCAGGCTCCAGATGTGCAGTAAAGCCGGGTGCCCGCACGAGGGGTGATAGCGGCACTCCCCTCTGCCGTCCTTCTCTGGCTGCTGGGACCTCACCTATCTGTGATGCACCCTGAACAATGACATGGGACAAATGAACCATGTCTGGCCCCATGAAACCACTCGGAGAGGCTCCTAGTAGGTCCCGGGCTGTATTCCTAAAGCTCTGTCACCTTGGTCTCAAGGGGAAAGGGCTGACCCTCAGGATCACATCGAGTGGATGCAGTGTGACAGGCATGTCACATGTTTGTTCAGGGCATCCATGTTTGTCCACCTCGGAGAGCTCAGCGGAGAGATAACAGGACGTCACGTCCCAAAGGAGCAGAAGTGGTGATGCGGGCTTTGTCCTTGAAGTCACAGCTCCAAGGAGAAGCCACCAACTTTCAACCAATGACAATAATTCTATTTTAAAGACCCATAAAAGGACAAATAAAACTATTATGGCTATCATTTATTAAAAGCTTATAAAGTGCCAATCTATATAAAATACACACTATTTCACTGACATCCTTGAAAAGCGGTCACTCTTGGAAAGTGTTGTCCCTGCTCCCCAGGGCGGCGCTCCGTGCGGGGACCGTGGGCTTCGCGGAGGGAAGTCTTTCCAGCCTGGCCTGGCGGGTCCCAAACGCGGCCTGGTGACCGCACTCCGCGCCAAAGACCGGCGTTGGCAGGTTTGCACTGCGGACCCTTCCTAGGTGGGGGGACCCAGGGGGACCTTCAGGGACAGTGCTCAGATACGGCTGGACAGTGCCCAGGCCCGCGTGCACCAAACGCTACGACAGGGCAGTGACTGCCGTGCCCACGGAGGGCGCGCCCTGCCCGCGCCATTTCGGCCAAACCTCCCAGGGACAGAAGCACGAACTTCCACGGCTTTTCTGCTTTGCGCTTCCGTGGTTTTTCCTCGGTTTTACGTTTCGCTTTGCGCACGGTCCAGTCTTCCTGAAACTTCGTGGGAAAGGAAGCGACAAATGCGAGAGGAGTGGCGTCCGAACTGATGGTTACAGAAGCCGAGCTCGGGCAGCAGTTCGCACGCTGGCACGAGGGAGTTGGTGTGTGCTCTCCGACGCGTCTGCTCACTCAGAACAGACTGCTGGGCACAGAGGAGGGGGGTCGGGACAGCAGGGCAGGGCACAGGCACTGAGGCTTGTTCCTGTATTAATACGCTCTCCCCTGGTGGCTGAGCCACCTAGTTCCGCTTTTGCACAGAACGACCTTCTTGCTTTAATAGTTGAAGCTGAATAATCAGCCTTGAGATGAAAAAGTCCTGCTCCGGGTGACCTGGATGTTAGATTCATCTCCATAGAGATGAGGAGGAGGAAGAGGATGGCGGCAACGATGACAGGAACAGCAATAACCAGTCGCATTGCAATGCTTCCCAGTGACGGAGGGGGACAGGAAGCAGAAGTGCTTGGGGACCATAGTGCACCTAGAAGGGTGTTTAGCTTGAAGAAAAAGAGGAAGGAAATCACATTTCTAAGGACACATTCTGTGCATAGTAGGGTATTTGGCTCTTCAAAGAGGGGACCTTGGTCAAATCCCACAGCCGCCCGGAGCAGCTGCAGGGTGTAGCCTCCATTCGGGAGAAGGGGCTCAGAGGAGGGACTCTCCTGGCCTAGAGTTGCACAGCAAATCCATGCATAGCTTGGACCCGGGTCACTGTGCCTTACAGCTTCTACATGGACAGGGAGGGCAGACGCCTCGTGTCAGCTGCTGCCTAGTAAAATGACGTGGGACAGACTGCTAATGGTGTCCCCGAGATGCTGCCCGGTCAGGGCCTCTCCCTCCCTCCTCCCACCCTCCTCCCTCCCTCCCCACTTTCCCTCCAAGACTATCAAATGATGACTTAGAAAGTGAGCTTTTGGACAGGTCATTGCAAGTAAACAGTGAGTAAATATTGTCCAGTGACCCCCTAACCAGCACCCCAATGATTCCTTTTAATCCACGAATCAGGCCCCTTCCTATGGTTATAGGAATAAAACAGAGGGAGAGCGAGCGCTGAAAGAATCCAGTGCCCTAGAGGGCTGCTGTTTATGACAGACCTCACTGGGAAGGGCTCCTGCATCCGACACCGACATTCCGAAAAGAAAACAGCCATCATTTTAAACCAAACTGCGCCTTTTTGTGACACAGAGAATAACTCCCAGTGAGATCTGTGACGATGAAACCAGCGTTAAGCTATAAAGCAGAGATCTAAGGAGTAATGACCTTGAAAGGAAGATGTGGAACTTAGGTTATTGCACAATGGTCCTTACGAGTCTCTAGGCCAAAACACGAGAGAAGAGAAACCCGGTTGTACACAACCTGAAGGACTTGCAGAATGAATCGAAGTTCAGGACTGTGACCGAGTCAAAGACATGTCCTAAACCCAGTACCTTCTCCCTGTATTAGAACATACCAGGGAGAAACAGAACTCATTCCTCACGGAAGCCAAAAGCAGAGTCTGTCCTCAGAGCAGTGCCTACAGTGTCCCCACGGGCAGCGTGGCGTGTTCTTCCTGCCGAGAGCTGCACCAGGAGACCTGCGGCCTGCCCGCCTGCGGGCCTGCGGCGCGTGCTGTCCCCCAGCCTGAGCAGGCACGGTTCCCTCGGCCCAGATGCTTTTCCCTCTGACCTTTTCACGGCTGGCAGTTCATTCGTAGCTCGGGTCGAGTATCATCTCAAAGGAACTTTCCTTACTTCATTGTCCGAAGGTGCCCACTGCGGCCCCCAGCCATCGTCTATCACGTTTCCTGTTCTCGTAGCCCTTGGCGTTACCGGAGATTATTTTGTTTACTTGTTTACTTATTTCTTGTTGGTCTCCTTCACTTAAATCAAGGCTCCATGGAGCATATCTCTATGGCTGGTGCACAGTAGGCACTCAACATCTATGTGTTAATTAAATGTGAAAGCCATACAAGCACGAGTCTACCTAGAGAGACGACGATTTGTGAAAGGGTAAATTCTAGCCCGACCTAATGCAGAGGGTTCACGAGCTCAAAATCGAAATTCAGATGAGGCAGTCAGCCTCCAGGTTGGGGACTGGGGACGTGATAAATGATGCTAGAGTTCACTGGAGAGAATACATAAATAATAGAAGAGAACGTAGTCAACTCTTTTTGAAAAAAAAAAAAAAAAAAACAACGAGATGGGGGCACCTAGCCTAACTATTCTATTACAAAACGTTTTATAACTCGGTGAGAGTGACAGCGATTTAGCACAGGCCCAAGGACAGATAAGGACCAGAACGGCGGAGCTTGTAAGTGGGTTCCAGGATGTAGAACCGACACGAAGCGAGCCAACATACACCGAAGATGGTACCCAGTGTTAGTGGGGGTGTCGGGAAGACTTCTGGGGTGGCCCCCAGCTTCCTGCTGCATGCCGTGCAAGCTCTGCATAGCCCCCTGGAGGGTGAGGAGGGTTGGGGACTCCGAGAAGTCCACTCCCCTTGTTTAGGTGACCTTAGGTGACAAAGGGGAAAGAATTTTACACATGCCATTACAATTTCAGTTCCTAGGAAGGGGGAGAGCATCTCCTTAATGAGATGAGACCTTACAAGTGACTGAGTCGTTCCTGCAAGTCCCCAGTGTGGGAGGGATTACGGAGGGTCCAGGACCTGAGGACGGCCTCTGGGAGCTGAGAGTGGTCCCCAGCAGTGAGAAAATGGGGCTCTCCATCCCACAACAGTGAGCACGTGGAGTCTGAGGGAGCCAGAAGGAAGCCCTGTCATGGCCCAGCAGCCGGGTGAGGGCGCAGCCACTGTCACCTCGATCGCAGCCTTGTGAGATTCTGGGCTGCGCACGGAGACACCCGCACCCCGACTTCTGACCTGCAGACCATGAGCCAATACCTGGGTGCTGCCTTAGGTCACTACGTTTGCAGAGTCTTGGCACAGAAATGGAAGCCAAGGTGGTGAGGAAGGGCCAGGGACCTGACAGCACCGATGCTCAGCGACTTGGCAAACAACTGTGTGGATCGTTCATTAAAAAACTCTCCAGCAAAATAAATTCCACGTAGATTATGGAATTAGATGAAAAAACAGGTGAAACCCTGGCGTATCTAGGTGAACGCTCACCTGAAATCAGAAAAGAGTCATCATTTCAAAGCACGAAAATAACAACATCTCACACAATTAAAAAGGTTGGAATGGGCACAAATTAACATTTCTTCGAGTGCAAGTAACAACACAAATCTGTAAAAACATGGATCTCTGAAGACAAGCAGATAAAGATTCAGCGTCTTCCTTATGGAAAGAACACAGAAAAGAACATTAAATATTTACAAGTATCTGTGTGTCCAGGTGCCTGTCATGTGCACGAAGGATAAAAATAGCAACAGCAACACGTACACACCCAGAAATTCTGGCTCTTTGCTGCTTTCAGGTAAGTGTTCACCGAGATCCAACAGGGTTTTCTCTTTTCTTTCATGATCTCTGGATAATGAAATGATGAGCGATTTTAAAACTTCTGCAGATCACATTCCTGCTCTGTGTACATTCACTCATATGTATTGCTACCAGGAACGTATGAAAATAATAATTAAATACATAATAATGTTTCAGTACATAACTACAAAGAAGTAGTATGCAATTTAGCAGAATTAATTATACTCTCTAATTTTAATAAATATTTTAGTGCTGCAGATCAGGGGAAATAATAGAACATTCTTGCGTATGTGTGCTATGATCACAGCTGAGTCGAGACACACGAGGTGGGTAAAGGTGAGAAACTGTGTTGCACTAAAGTAGGTGTTGTTTTAGGATAGAGGGAATAGAGACAACTAAATACCTTTTTAGCGTGTTTTATATTTGAATTAAAAGTTTGTATCTTCTATATATATGACTATACATAAAAGATTCCTGGGTGAATGGATACATAGCTAGGATAGATGTTAGAGATATAGATAGATGATGGATGGATGGATGGATGGATAGACAGATAGACAGATAGACAGATAGACTTGCAATGTGTATTCATTTTTCTAGAACAGCGGTTCTCAACCTGTGGGTCGTGACCCCTTTGAGGGTCAAACGACCCTTTCACAGGGGTCACCTAAGACCATCGGAAAATGCATATCAGATATTTACATGACAATTCATAACAGGAGCAACATGACAGTTATGACGTAGCAACGACAATAATTTTATGGGGGTCACCACACCACGAGGAACTCTATTAGAGGGTCACAGAGTTAGGAGGGTTGAGAACCACTGCTCTAAGGCTTCTGTAATAAAGTACCACAGATGGGGTGGTTCGAAGAACGGACCCTCATTTCCTCAGGGTTCTGGAGGCCGGAAGGACACATCAGCACGCTGGTTGCTGCTGTGGCCCCTCGTGGGGCCCCAGAGGGCCGTCATCTCCATGTCCTCGTGCCATCTGCCCTGCGTGTCAGCGTCCTAATCTCCTTTTCCCTCAAAGACCCCAGTCACATAGAGTTAGGGCCCCCCCATGACCTCATTTAAGCTTAGTTCCCCTCAGAAACCGCATCTCCAAATATGGCCACGTGCGGAGGTCCCCGGGGTTAGGGCCCCAGCCTGTGCATTCTGGGGGAGACGCAGTTCGACTGAAAACCCTGAGCGAGAAGAGCTCCTGCTGAGTGAGTGAACAGCACTCAGCTTGCAATTCTGTCTTTTTCTAGGCTGTGATCTCAGCAAAATTTCTTAATGTCACAGTAATAATATTATCACGATTAGTCTTAGTTTGGTTCTTTCGACCTTGATTTTGTCCAAAGGGCAAATATTGCTGTGGCCTCACGTGTTCCAAGGACGAAGTAAGATGACGTAGAGAAAGGGTCAAGGGCAGTGCCTGGCACATGGAAGCACTGGGGGTGGGGGGCCTGCCGCCCCCCTCACCACCTCAACGTCATTGCTCACCAGAGCTTCCCCGATGTCTCCACCCGAGTCCCCAGCAGCAGGGGGAGAGACCTTGAGGTAAAACCAAGAGGCATTCAGCAGTGCTGTTTTTACACTTACTTAAAACAACAAAAATGTTGACCTTTTCTATAATAGATCTATGTTTATTAAAATAAAACAATTTCAGCTCCCTGGGATGGGAAATTGCTCTGGGAAAACACGCGACATTTACCTGGTGCCTCCGTAAGCGTGCCGCGGTGCACCCTGGGTGCCCGGAGACACGACTCAGTTCGAAACACAAACCCTCGGAGACACCAGACTCGGCGCTCCTCGCCCGTTCTAGAGTTCCTCACAGCATGTCTTCAGAAGGGCGCGAGTAGACACTCAAACAGTAGACTGGTGCTGCAAAATTCCTGGGGAAAAACAAAAGCCAGAAAAACATAAAAAATGGGCAAGCAGCAGTGCCAGAAGGACAAATAACAGATGGACAAACAGAACTCCCAAGCCAATGCCAGGCACTAGAAGAGGCAGTAGCCGAGTTGGACAACATTAACAGAGATTGCAGAATGGTCAGATCCAGCCAACGTGAGTTCTGTTGGGGCCACACCCGTAGAGAAAGAACTCAGGGCAGCACAAGAGCTTCCTAGTGCAAACGTACATCCCAGTTTATCATATTTGCGGACGTCGTGTAACTCAGGGGCCTCAGGCTCCAGCAGTAAGTATGGCAAAGAGGGACCAGTGTTGAAGATGACGCTGTGGTGGAATTTTCCACAGGGGACCCCAAGCATCTGTCTCATCCAAGTGCTCGTGACAACCCTCACTGGATCCATTTCTAGCCTCTGTGGACCCCTGATGACCATCACGGGGACAGACCAGAACCCTGGCCAACAGCATGCTATTTCCACCAAAGAAGCCAATCTGAACACCCACACCGAAGTCTGTTGTTATTTTGCAATGTGGTTCCTCCATAGTTTGTTCATATAAACAAGCAATTCGTTCTCCCTTGAAGAATCAGTTCCATTAGCTGCACTGAAGATCTCTAGGAAGGCACATAGCCACCTCACCGCTCAGGAACGAGCAGACTGATATGTCACTTCCCGTGGTATTGAAGTGAGCCAACTAAAAAAGTAGCTGATGACTCACGGCCAGCGTCCAGGGGACCTGCCTGAGATGGATACCTGCATGAAACGGGCATGGGGTGAACGCTTACCTGTATGAAGGATGGTCTTGAACTCCTTCCCGAATCGAGCTTAGACAGAACTCTCTTACAAGGGACACCAGGAGACATAGACCTCACAGGATTGATGAAACTGGAGTTGGCAAACTCTGCGCAGCAGCCACGTCTGGCCTGTGGGCTGTTTTTGTATTTCCTCTGGCTAACTGTTTTCACATGGTCAGAGCCCTGTAAAGAGAAAAAGAATGCAGGGACAGACACAGAGAAGCCCACGGCATGGGGACCAACTGAAGGCAGCAAAACTTAGCAAATGTATTAGCGCACCCACAGAAAAGCGTTTCCCCATCCCGGTCCCGAATTAATTGGACGACACGCTGCGAACTAGTGCTTGTGGATTCCTCTGGAGTCCCCACTGCCCACCCTAACGGCTACAGCTTTGTGGTCACCACACGGGGAAGGGTTTGGAAAGCAGACCTAATACAATCGTAAGGAACACTCGATACTCCCCTTTTATGTGCCTGTGACAAATACTTCACACGTGATAAATCTTCACAACAACGCTTTTACGTAAGTACCCTACTGCCCCTTTCAGTGGGGACACTGAGCAACAGAGAGGTCAAATGACTTCTCCAAGGCCACAACTGGGAAATGGTGAATTTCTTGTCAATTCAATCCGAAAAAACAGAAATATAGTGATTTTTTGGTTTAAGGTCTGAAATCAATATTTTTAAACTGTTGACCTTTGTCAGTTTCATATAAGAGCCACTGAACTAGCAAATCGTCTTTGCAGAGCTGCTGACAGGGTCAGTAAGACATGACAGGAGAGGGAACCCTAAGTGGCCTCTTCAAACTTCTGTCTAGACATGACATATGCCCCTCTGATCATATTTCATTGGTCACAGCAGGTCAGATGGCCACGCCTGATGTCAGGGGGCAGGAAAGGCTGGTCCCCCTCAGCAAGTGTGTACGCCGGGCCCTGCAGTACCGTCTGCTCTTCAACACTGCACAGGCCTCCAAACCTGTCCCAGGAGCCTAGGACTTGGAATCGAAGCTCTCTAGCCTGGTTGCAGCCAGTTTCCCTCACTGATCTTCCCTGGAATTTTCCAGAAATGTGAGGCTATCGGTCAGTAGCAACATCCCACTCCCTCAGCCACTGTAAGTACTACTCCCTCCAGGTGTTCCAGTTGTTTAAAGCTGTAGTCAGTGTTTTAGAGAAACAGAACCAATAGGCTTTCGATGATAGATAGATAGAAAGATAGATAGATAGATAGATAGATAGATAGATGGATGATAGGTAAATAAAGATAGATAATAGATACATTGATGATAAGCAGATAGATGGATGACAGGTAAATAAAGATGGATGATAGATAAATCGATAATAGATAGATGGATGGATAAGGGTGGAGGCAGAAAGGTTTATTTTGAGGAACTGGCCCATGTGACTGTGGTGGCTCACAAATCTGACATAGGCAGGGGGAGCCAGCCAGCTGGAGGTAATAAGAGTTGATGTTTCCGTCTTCGACGCGAAGGCTGCAGAATTTCTACGTTGCAGTCTAGAGGTGGAATTCCTTCTTCAGGGGGACCTTGTCCTTTGCTTTTAACACCTTCAACTAATTGGTTGAGGCTCACCCACATGAGGGAGCATCATTTGCTTTACTTAAAGTCAGCAGGTTACAAATGTTCATCATGTGGAAAAGTCACCTTTTAAAGCAACATCTGGACTAATGAGTGTGTGATCATACAACCAGGCCCCATAGCATAGCCAGATCGACATAGAAACTTAACCATCACATTTAAGGACTACGTTTCAGTGTAAAACCCTTCCACAAACACCTCACATCATCCTCATGGACCCTACCAGCCCTCCATACCAGCTAACACTGGTTATGGCAATAAACTCTCCCGTGTCTTGAATACTCAGGTATACTGTATGTTACATTTTGCCATGCGAGGTCCAAACATAAATGTCCCCAGTTGGTGAGTGGCTTTCCTCCGGGGGTCCCAGTTCCTTCCATGTGGCAGCTCCCCCATCTTTATCGTGGAGCTACCAAAATTGTCTTGGCCAGGCCATGGGGGGAGGAAGAACAGGAGCATTGCTTGTGCGAATATTTTATGCATGAAGAAGGAATTGCTACTACGTTATCACTCTGGCTTATAGCCCATTGGCTAGAACTCAAGCACGTGATCACACCTGCCCCAAGAGAATCTGGGAAATACCATGACTTTTGTTCCCTGAAAGTAGAAAGGACAGACTTGGTGATCTGGCCAGTCTTACTCTTACTTCTGCACTCTCCTCTCTCCACGGCGGTCTTAAAGTTTAACACGGTACGGGGCGGGGTGGGGGGCAGAGATTGCAGCGTGTGACAAACTCTTTTCTCCACCTTGGTTTCTTCTCTTCTAAATGGGAGATCATCGTCCTGCGTCTGCTGTGAGCAGTCGGTTCTCATGGCAGTCACAGTGCCTGCTGCAGGCTTGAGACCCCACACTTCTGGTTTTAAGTAATTGAAAAAGAGTTCTGCCTTCTGAAGGCTTGGCAAGCCAACTTCACACTCTTTTTTTACTAGTTCTAGAAAGAGAAGCAAAGAGTTAAATGTGTCAAGGTAAAAACTCTGTACTTTTTTTAGAGTCTGCTTCCAAAGGGCCTTCAGAACATCTTTATGGCTGGAGCCTCCGAAACTGAGTCACACACCTTAAAAACCAGCTCATCCTGGATCGGATGGGTTTCATTTCTTACTGACCCTGTCAGCAGCTCTGCAAAGCTAATTTGCTAGTTCAGTGGCTCATCATCAGTTCCTCTAACATGAAACTGACAAAGGTCAACGGTGTAAAAAAAAAAAAATTGATTTCAGACCTTAATCCAAAGAATTGCAATATTTCTGGTTTTCTGATTGAATTAACAAGAAACTCACCTAATTGCTTATAATACATGGAGAAAATAGGTTTTCCCTCCTGGCCCCTATCCCCATCTGACTCCTTTTGAGTGACACTTCAGGCCCTGTTTAGTTTGATGAGTAAGCTCCCTTGATCTGTCTATAAACCCAACCCAACTTATGGTCGAGGACTTTGGAAGCCACAGGTCACATATCACTTTTGTCATTTGTCATCCTCATGCATTAGAAGCTTTCTAATTCACTGACCTGGCTTTAGATTTTGGTTTTAACATCTACTGCTGACCTTATGACCTTGGCCAAATTGCTTGCATTAGCAGAGCCTCTGTAAAATGGACTTACTAAATCTACCTCCCAGAATCAGGTCCATCTATTTGTAGCCAAGCTGTTGGCCTGCCTTGGGTGTTCAGTCATTTCTGTGTGTCCTTCCTTCCTCTTGACGTGTAGATTGCCTGTTCTCTACTCCATGTCACCTGTGCTTTATTAGGGTATTTCGTTTGCAAGTAGAAGAAACGAACACAAGCCGAAATAAAATGTGGGCATTCAGTTTTAGGACATTGTCACGCCTCCCAGAGACTCAGGGTGAAAATATAGCCAATCCTTGGCCAAGGCATGGGACAGCATCTGTGAAGCCTGGGAACGGACCTGTTTGTCATAGCTCTGTCTCTGTTCAATCCAGCGTCTCCTCTTCTCTCTGCAGATATGCTCTTAGCCACCGGGGGGAAGGAGTCCAAGTCACAGCTCTAGACTATGGGGGTTCTTGTTGTTGTGTTTAGGAGGTAATTGCATACAATATATAACTTTTGGGTTTCAATTCCAAGTCTGATTGGCCCAGGTTGTGTCAACTGTCCACATGTGGCCCAATCCACTGGGGCCATTTATGAATAAGATTTTGAGGTACCTCCTCTGTGGATAAGGATGGCATTTAAGGGGGTACTGCGATCTTTTTTCATTACAGTGGGCATTTGATGAGGATTTAAGTTTCATTATGAAGCAAGTAGATGGAGGAAAGTTGAATTTCCTCTCCCTCTTCTTTTGCCTACGATTCCACAGCCATGAAGGCATAACCCTGGTTTCTGTTGTAAGTCATTACAGAATGGATGCTCTAGGGTGGAGGGAAGTGGACTTTGTGGGTGAACATATTGAAATCACCATCTGGAAGCCATTAGAAGCTTCTGGAAGCTTGAACGCCAGTGCCAGCATAGGAAAGCCTCCTTCCCACACAGTCTACTGTGGCAAAGTAAGAGCATTGCGCCTGGTCCTCCGTGCTCTCTCCCATGGGCGTGGGGACAAGGTGTCTTCTGGCTGAGGCCCAGGGACCCACAGCCCCACGGGGGACGCAGGTGACGTTACGGGAACCTCCGTCTCTGGCAGTGAGGAGCTTCCACCGAGACTCAGCAGCTTCCCAGATGACGATGCCCTCGCACGGGGCTGAACTCACTACCTGAGGACTTGGTCTCTCCTGTAAGAGGAACTTCGGTCTCACTTACGTATGAATCACACTGTTAACAACCAGACTTCAAACAAATATTCTTTTTCTGCATGTTTTAAGCTTTTACTAAGAAATTTTTAAAAAATGTTTAAGGTAGAGTTCCCTTGGCAAAGTAGAACATTTCAGAGATATTCCTTGATGCAAATTAAAATGGACAGATAGATAGATAAAAACATATCACTGTAATTGACTTTGAGACCATGGACGGACCCTGACATTTTAGAGTATACAACTTTTAATCGTCTTTAATTACACAATTGTTTTCCAGACATTTCCTATTGAAAGCTACTTGTATATGCTATTTTATTTAAAATTACACATTCATTAGGTAGATAATGGTATTGCCATTTTAAAGATTTAAATATCTTGAGGTAAGGGAGTTGAGGTCATTTGAAATCAGGTTGCTTGCAAAGGGTGGTCTGAGGTGTGAAACTTGTCCATGGGACCATGAGGTGGGGCAGGCGGAGATTTGGGAATAACTGACCACAGTCTAACAAGCATCTCCAGATTATTTATCAGCACAAAACAGCTCTCTAGGCTCTTCTCAAAGATTCTAACACACGAGTCATTTTTGCAATAGAAAATTAAACTCAAGTTTGATTTATCACCAGGAACTAGCAGCGACCGGATATACCATCACAGATGAAACAAACAAAAATGAGTCCTAAAACATAAGAAACAGCAGTTTTGGAGAACTGGACCTGAGGCAGTGAAGGACAGGGGTCCCTGAGGGGTGGGAAGTCAGGGAGAAGTAGCCCCAAACTGCCCTAGTGTATTGCTTCCAGGCTGTGGCACAGGGACAAGGGGCCCATCAGAGCTTGGGGGACTGCTGATGGGAGCCCAAGGTGGGGAGAGGTCACAGGGCGGAGCCTGAGAGAGGAGAGAACCGCATAGAGAGAGCTTCAGTTACTCAGCACGCCCACGAAGTTCACAGGCGAAGGAGAGGTTAGAGAACTTTGTCCCACACAACTGGACAACAGCAAGAAAAAACACAAGGTGATTGTTTACTCGTATCGGAAACCCGCCCGCGCCCGTCCTTCCTGTGGATGTATTGATTAAGTGAATTATTTATCTTACCTATGCAGACGTTGGTCTAGGGAGTCTGCAAAGAAGATCAAGTCCTCAGGTGGGGATGCTTTCTCAGAAGCATCCTAAAGTGCATTCAGGACATCTCTCTTCCTCTTTGCTTTTGGCCTGAGTCCCCGGATTCTGAAACGAAGATGATTGCCACTGAAGTGTGGAAAAAACACGCGTGTGAATTGTGGAAAATGTCCACGTTCTCGATGCATGTATTCTCAGACCAAGTGCTCAGGGGACTGTCACTTGAGCCAAGATTCAGTTAGGTGCTGAATCCACCCGCCTCCGTTCCTTTCTGAGGACCGTGACAAATGCCCATCTTGGTCACTGGAGCACAAAATTAGCCAAGTGCTCAAGGAAAGGGCAACACGAGAAGAAATAAACAAGAGGTCAGAACCCCGACCCATGTGGGGAATAGTGAAAATGGCTAAAAAACGGTGGGGGGCCCATTTGTCACAGAGATCATGTCATCCGGCAGCCGGGTTCGGTGGACTGGGCGGCCACGCCGGACGTTCCTCCTGGCCTAGACGCTGATGCGGAACGAGCTGAGCGGCAGCGCGACGCCGACAGCACAGAGCCCGGAACGTGTGTGTCTTGTGTCCCGGCCACCGTCACGCAGGCAGAGGCAGGGGAAGGCTGCTGAGCGATGCCCTCATTGGCGTCCCGGTGTGGGAGAGGATTTCCGCCAGCGGAGCACCACCGACTTCACTGCTAGAGGAGTCAATAACCTAGAGGCTCATTTCTTTCTCTTGTGCAGGAGGCCCGAAGGCAAGCGGCCTGGGATGGTCCGGCGGCCCCGGCACGATCGGGATCCCAGGTTGCCTGTCACTCTGCTCCCGCATACTTGGCATTCACTCCCATTCTCAAGCCAAGGCAAGGCCCAAAGTGGCTGTTGAGGCTCCAGCTATTATTGCAGCATCCCAGGAGGGAGGAAGGACAGGCAAAAGTGATACCTGCCTCGCTTTTTAGTGGAAGTCTCATTGGACACTTTCACTTTTATCTCATTTGGGGGAACTCACAGGGCCGCACTTGGGGAAGGCAGGCTGATGGCGAAGCGGACTTCAGCTCGTCACTCTACCAACCGGGATACGTCAGAAATTGTCCTAACGTGGGACAGAACGGTTCCTCGGTGGGTGACTACTAATGGACTTTTTGACTTAACAGCTCGTGTGGGCAAATCCCTGTTAGAAGATATAACCCACTTTTACAGGAAAAAGAAGTGTTTCTGCTTGGAAATAAAGAGAAGAAAAAAATAGCACCCATAGTCCGTTATCAGAAATAAACACCATTAATGATTGATGTGTTTTCTGTTGCTTTTTTCAGTCTATTAAAAAATATTACCATGTAGCATATACACGGTTATGTGTAATTATTTAAAATAAAAACAGTACTTGTGATTATGATGTTAAGAGTAGTTTATTAAAAATAGAAAACTACAGGAAATTACAATGAAGAAACAAAAATTCTTTCAGTCTCACTGCCTAGCTTTAACAATCATGATGAATATTTTAGAGTGTGTTAATTCTAACTAATCTTTTAATTTTTACATTGTTGATGTCATATTGTGTAGAAGCTGATTTTAAGTTATGATTAGCACAAGAAGATTCATAGATCTTATTTGAAACATGATGTGATATGAAGAAATATAATAATAGATACCATATTTCATTGATTCTAAGACACATATTTTTCACACTTAACATCCCTGAAATTGAGATGCATCTTATAATTAATGGCGTATCATAGTTTAATTGGTATCTGCTTTTTCTTAGTGGTACATAAAACAATGATACTTCTTATGATGGGTGATGAATTAGATTTGATGAAAGCAGTAATATCTGTCACTAGATACCTTATTAGTTATTCAAATTAACTGTGAGACACTCCATGTGAAATTTAAAGAAGGAAAGTTTCTCTACAAATTCTCTGGCTAACACGTGACCCTTATTTTGCTTGTCCTAACTTGTTTTGGGGGGAGAGAGTGGGGGTATATTGAACAGGGTATATCAGTGATATAGCAAATCTGACCCAAAAGGGTTAGTTGGGAGTCAGATTATGAGGATCCTGAGAGGAGCTTGGACAGTTCAGTGGTTTGCCTAGCGTACGGCCCCAGATTTTTCTTGCATTTATGTGGAGAATTGAATCACTGTTCTCCCTGTAGGAGAATCGTATCTCCCCGAACATCGCCAGGTGACGTGCAGTCCCCCCACTCCACGAGAGGGACACTCTCCTGCCGCATTGACACAGGACTTGGCCTTGCAATTCACTTTGACCAGTGGCGCCCAAGCAGAGGTGACACACGGCATCCCTGGGCAGAAGCTGGCTTCGTCACCTCCCTGGCCCTTTTCTCTGTGGCAGGGAGCATGTCCCAGTGGAGGCAGCGCCTGTAGTCTCCACCCTAGCACGAAGAAGTAGTGTGAAGTGGCCGGACACACCCTGCAGCACCGCATAGGTCAAGTTCAGGGTGACCCAAGGTAAGCCTTTGCAGCTTTTGTGTGGCACTGAGTTCCGGGGATGACGTGACTGCCGTGTGCGCATCGTGCGCGGGGCTCATCGTGTGTGCGCGGGGCTCACCGTGTGTGCGCGGGACTCGCCGTGTGTGCGCGGGGTTCGCCGTGTGTGCGCGGGGCTCGCCGTGTGTGCATCGTGCGTGGGGCTCGCCGTGTGTGTGCGGGGTTCGCCGTGTGTGCGCGGGGCTCGCCGTGTGTGCGCGGGGC
>PVJL010015077.1:0-25669 GCA_004026885.1 Lyroderma lyra | reverse complement strand
CCTAAGAGGAAGCTGTGAATGGTAATTATTAACTACCCTGTACCCACCAATGTGCTCCTCTGTTCTGTCCTTTATCTAATCCTATGGAGTTTTCTGCTTTCTTTCCTCTCCCCTCCTTAATAAAGTTCATGCACCTTCTTTAGGTTTTCTCCTTTCATCCTAATGTATAAAATAAGCTGCAAAACTGCCATTCTCCACAGCATTTCAGATCTTGCTCCTGGGCATATGTCATCAGTTTGGCTCAAACAAACTCAAAAATTACCCACAGATTTGGTTGTTTCTCACATTGCTAGGGCTCAGGAGCACCTGTTCTGTCAAAGGACCATGTGCTGCTCCTTACTCCCTGCCTGGCAGCCCCCGTGGGGAAGGCAGGATGACCACAGGAAAGTCCCCACGCAGGGGACAGTCACTGCCCCAATGGTCAGAGAGCACTTGAACAGGCTCTGAGCCACAGTTTGTCCACCCAACATGGGAGAATAGGGTCTCCCAGAAATCTTCCCTTGAGGACCAGAACGCCCCTAGCCACCAACCTCCCACCACTGTCCTCTCTTCCCAAGACACACGGGGACCCTTCCCCTTCACACCTAGCAACTGCAGGTTCTTCTGAGACACCCGGTCATGGGTCTCTGTCCCTGGAAGCAGAAGGTGAGTGATCACTCCTGGAGATAGGAGGCAGTTCCTCTCAACAGTGCTCATTCAGCTTCCTCTTCTCACTCCCAGGGTCATATCTGTGACCGTCTGCTAGAAGGAAATCCAACCTTCCCAGAGCATTTGAAAACAGAGAAGATCCAAGTGTCCAGCTAGGTTTCAGTGTCACAAACAGAAATAATCTCTAGGGGCCTAGAGACTGTGGTGCTGACAGGCTCAAGGCAGGACATAACAGAGGCCAACACTGGAGTGGGCAAGTCATTCTCTCAGAGGACAGGGGTCTCCATCAGCCTTGCTATTAAAAGTGTTCTTTGCAGGCCACTATGGCCAGCATTCCCTGAAAGCTTGACTGTTCGGTCCACCACACACTGGCCAGTTGGAATCTGAGTTTGAACAGGATCTGCCTACCCTTCCCCTGCTTAAGAGGGAGAGGAGCCCCCACCTTCACACGCAGGATCACAGCCTCGTCAGACATCTAATTTAGCTGGACAAATGTGGAAGTAGAATTTCTAAGATATCACCTGGCCATTCATAATCTTTATAAAATTTCACAGGTGATTGGGTGCACATTGGTGTGGCAACCCTGTGACAAGAGTTCCTGATGAAGTAACCAGGACTCATGCACTTAAAAAAAAGTCAGACAGGATGAAAGAGGGCCGTGGGCGAAAGTACTGTGCACCTGATGCCCCAGGCTTGTGCTTGTCCAGACAGAGTTTGGGTGTGTGTGTGTGTGTGTGTGTGTGTGTGTGTGTGTATGTGTGTGTTGGAGGGGGATAAGGTGTCATGCAGGTGAAGAAGGCAGAGGTTTCAGCAATTACAGGAAATAGAAATGTAGATGGAAGCTACATGGGAAGGAGGGGACATTGGAGGTAGGAATGATGGGAGGGAGAAGGAGGATCTTGTGCACAGACCCCTCCCCGGACCACATGACTTGAAAACCACTCTTGTTCCCAAGGAGGCTCAGGGCACCAGAAGGAGGGACAGAAGTTCACACACAACGGAACAGCTCTGCTGGTAGCATTTCTGGAACCCAAGCTCTTCTCACAGAGGCAGATACCCAGCAGGCAACAAACCCAATGGAGCCCCCCTCAGCCAATGCACACAGAGGACTCGACCCCTGGCAAGGGATCCTGCTGGCCGGTGAGAGGGGATGATTCCCTGGGGGTGGATGGGAGGATAGAAGCAGAGACTGGCTGGGGTCTCATGTAGATGAGATGTCTTTCAGAGTGGTTGGGGTGGGGGCGCTTTTGTTTGGACCTGAGGGGAGAGGACAGGGAAACAGCAGGGTGGAGGAGGGGGCTCAGCAACAGGAAAATCTCAGGATCTGGAAGTGGTCAGGGGCAGGAAAACCTCAATTAGAGCAAGTTTTACAAGTTATTTATCTCTGGGCAGTCATTTCTGAAAATTGATGATAATAATAAAAGTTTATGTCAAGGTGACACACAGAAATGCTTACTCAGGGGCACTAAACATTGTCCTTACCCACAAATCTCAGAAATAGGCAAATACACACCAGGAGGTGAAGGGCCCTGGGAAAAATCATTCATTTACCCATGGGTATTTGCACCCTGTTCCAGGTACTGGGGGTACAACAAGATTAGACAAGCTCCTGCCCTTACTGAGCTCACGTTCCATGGGGAGGAGACACACAAGGAAAGCTCTAGATGTGTCATCAACTACACACAAGTGCCATGAAGAGAACAGAGCTGGGAGAGGTCAGAAGGTGAAGACAGAGGGTCATTAGAGGAGGTGGTCAAGGAAAATGTCTGCCTAGGACGCCCATAGTATGAGCAGGGTCCTGAGGGTCGTGAAGGGGTGAGCCAGCAGTCACATGAAGAAGCATATTTGAAACAAAGAAAATAACAGGTTCAGGGGTGCTGAAGTAATGGTGGTCATGCAGCTAACCTTGACCAGAGAAGACACACAGACAGACACACACACTCACACTCACATTCACACACCAAGGCTGAGAGATGAAGAGACCTGCTCAGGATCTGGGTCTTATCTTTTCATCCCAATACATAGATTTAAATAGTGACCAATTTCTCTCTTTCCTCCTAGTCTCACTCTTAACCTTCTGGAACCCACTTGCCACTGCTCAGCTTGCTATTGTGTCCACCAATGCTGCTGAAAGGAATGATGTGCTTCTCCGTGTCCGCAATCTGCCTGATGAACCTCTAAGTTATGTCTGGTACAAAGGGGAAAGAGTGGGCCAAAACCATCAAATTGCATTATACAATATAGGTACCAGAGAAAGTCACCCTGGGCCAGCACACACTGGTCGAGAGACAATAAATCATGATGGGTCCCTGCTGTTCAAGAACGTCACCTTGGAGGACACAGGAAACTACATCATAGTAGTCTTACTTAGGATTTTTAAAAAAGAAATAGGTTTTGGACAGCTCCATGTATATGGTGAGTGATTCCTCGCTGACCTCTGGGTGTGGGGTGGGGCGCGTTCTACTTCACACTCACAGGATTGACAGCCCTGGACTCTGCCTCCATCCTCCTTGCATTATGACCCAGGTTTCAGTATTAATATTTAGTGCAGGACACACACAGTGGAGACAAACTTCACAAGATCAGCGCTCCCTTCCCAGATTCCAGCCCCTGCAGACATTCACCACACAGAGAAATCGCCAGTGTGATGGGAGCAACTCAGTAGAAGGAGACCAGTCTCAATTCTCAGTCCTGGGTCCCTCCTATGACTATGACTCTGAGAAAGATCCAGCAGGGCTCAGTCAGGGCCTGGCCTGAGGGGCCCTGGGTGTCCTGATGGTGGAGCTCAGCCCAGATAGCCACTCACCATGTCATTGTCCCAAGGCTCCTGACCCCAGGGTCCTGGAGAAGCCTGTGTCAGGTTGGGTCTGGTCTTCTGGGCTAGGTTGACTGGGAGCATCAATTTTCTGGGTACCCAAGTCCTGAGTCTCCTGAGCTTATCACCAGCCTGGGCTCAGCCACAAGAGCCACATCTGGGCATAGGTGGGGCCTGGTTTTTCACCCAAGACTGTGTGGAAAGAAGACAGATAAGATTCTTGGGCAATTAGCCAACTGCTCTGAGGGACTTAGGAGACTCCAGAGCAAGGTTAGCATCCCCAGGGAGGGACAGGAGAGAGAAGATGCTCCTGGTGGTTCCTTATCCACCAGGGACCACACCTGAGGATTCTCTTTGGAGTTGATCAATAACAGATGCCTTTTATCAGGCAGCTCCCCTAGCTCAAGATGTAGGTCAGGTTCTGTGAATATTTTAAAGTGAATTCACTCACATCCTGGCAGCCAATCTTTATCTTACTTCATTGGGAGGAAACTGAGGCACAAGGAGATACAGTCACTGAATCAGGGTCACACGAAGCATCAGCAACTGATCAAAGTCATGTGAGTTTTGTCTGAAGCCATGACCCCATTGTCCCTTCCAAACTGGGGGCCTTTTTAGGTATTTACGGACCCCAACACCAGTAATTTATTTAGCTCATTTCTTCTTAGGCATTCCCAGCTAAGAGGGAGAGGTTTGGGTGTGGGCAGTGAAAGCAAATGCAGAATTAATCTGTTTTTCTTCTAGAATCAAGTCACCTGCAGTAATAATCACAGTCAGTGCTGGGATGCCTGGGCCTCCCCCTCAGGTGTGCAATCCACATCTTCCTGCATTGGACATGAAATAACTTGCTTGTTTCTTAATGTTTGGGTGGCACTCCCACTCGAGTTTAAAGAAAAAGACTTTGCTTCTCACTCCCCACTCCACACCTGCACCCAGCTCAGGGACCAACATGTAAACCTAATTTCTATTGATGAAAGAGGAAGAAATTATGGTGAGTGAGTAAATGCATGAATGAATGAGCACATGAATGAATGATTCACAATCTCTTCAGAGACTGCAACCTGGATACAGAGTCTCTGGAATTCTGGACACACAGGACAGTTTCCCTGTTTCTCCAGGGGATGAGACTCATGTTTCCATCCTTTCATAGGTCTCTAGAGAAATAATTCTTTCCTGAAATTGGTCTTTGGCCCTGAGGCATTAATAATAATTTTCACATATGGAA
This sequence comes from Lyroderma lyra, assembly GCA_004026885.1. NCBI lineage: Eukaryota > Metazoa > Chordata > Mammalia > Chiroptera > Megadermatidae > Lyroderma > Lyroderma lyra. The sequence continues at coordinate 20,981 of PVJL010015077.1, read as the reverse complement.
GAATTTTAACTTCTCAAATGTCTATCTTATAATCACCTAACACAAATGGCCCACCAAGGCCAGAATTTCAGCAAGTTCAAGCCATCCCCTTCCATCCAACACTTCTTCTGCAAATGCACAATCCTCACCTGCACTCATCAGAGGATGAATGACTTTAATGAACAAGGACAGGCAGCCAGCTGTGTCTGCTGTCATAGCCAGCTCCTGCCTATCCCCCACACTCTTTCCTAGATCATTCCTTCGAGTCTGTTCTATCATTTATTGGCTCAATGGTTTATGTCAGTCACACACACATGGAAAGACCTGACCCACCTCTTTGTCTTGGGGCCTGAGTAGTCAAATGACCACTGGCTTGCTTCAAGTTCCCCTGTGTTACTGCTGCTCCAACCCCAATCTCTAGGATATTCTGCGAAGTGATGCCTCATGGAAGCATACCTCGGCTGTGTAAGCGAGAGCTATGCTGCTGGAAGTAATCAATCTGGTCAACAAGGTAGCAAGCTGGACATTGAAGAACCAGGACAGGTGCAGGGTGGGTTGTCCCTGACTCTCTAGGTCCTGTGTCTTTCCATGACCAAACTCTGTTAATCTATTGACACTTGAAAAAGTTTGTGCTTTTCCCCAGATATACTACTGGCAGCCTTACATTCTCTGAGTGCTGAGAGCTTCATGCAATTGCCTTGTGATACGAGACCTGCCTTATTCTTTGAAGTACTCAGGTTGGCTGAGGGCTAAAAGATGCCACCTCTGATGGAAGATACCTTTGGAAGAATCAAAGGGCATCCACCCAGGGCAATGTTCTCTCTGTTAGCTGTACAGCAGTTTCCCATACCCAACTTCACAAGCAACAAGTCTGACCCTAAGAATTTTCATTTACATTTCCCTAATGAGAGTGATGTTGAGCATCTTTTCATGTGCTTATTGGTCATTTGTATATTTTCTCTCAGGAAATGTCTGCTCAAGTGCTTTGCCCATTGTTCTATTAGGTTATTTGGTTTACTGTTGAATTGTAGGAATTATGTGTATATTTTGGATTTCAACCCCTAATCCAATATGTGATTCGCAAATTACTTTCTCCCATTTCATATGTCTCCTTTCATTCTCTTGAAAGGAAGTTTTCTTTCTGAAGAGGTTCAATTTATCCTTTTTTTTCTTTTCTTACCTATATTCTTAGTGTCATAGTCAAGAAATCATTGCCAAATCAAATGTCATGAAGCTTACCCAATATTTTCTTCTAAGGGTTTTATGGTGTTAGGCCTTTCCTCTGGGGTTGGATCCATTTGAATTAGTTTTGTATGTGGGGTAAGGCAACAGTCCTCTTCATTTGCTTGCACTGGATGTTTTTGTTCAACATCATTTGTTGAACACACTGTTCTTTCTCCATTGAATGGTTTTGTCTCCTTTGTCAAAGTAATTTGATCATGTAATGAAGGTTCTAATTCTAGGTCTCTCTTGTATTCCATAGTTTATATGTTGGTCTTTATACCAATGTCACCTTATTTTGGTTACTTTGATCTGAAGTAAGTTTTTTATTTGAGACTTTATTTTCCAATTACATTTGACATGCAATATTATATTGGTTTCAGGTTTACAGCACAGTGATGAGTCATTTATATAACTTTATAAATCCTCATTCTGATACATCTGGTTCTTTGACACCATACATAGTTATTACAATGTTATTAGCTGTATGGCCTATGTTGCACTTTACATACCTGTGACCATTCTTTGACTATGAATTTGTACTTCTTGTTTTCTTCTCCCTTTTTATACACTTTTCCAGCTCTCCTTCCATTACCCCAATAAATCTAGTACCCATCTGACACCACACAAAGTTACTGCAACCTTATTGACTATATTCCCATGTTATACTCTATATCCCCATGATTATTGCCTTGTAACAATGAAACTAAACTAACTCTCAATCCCTTTCCCTTATGTTACCCAGTTTCCCATCTCTCTTTCTATCTTAAAGAAGTGTCTCTAACATTCTTTGTAGTATTAGTTTGGTGGTGATGAAAATTGTTAGCTTTTTCTTGTCTGAGAAGCTCTTTATCTGTCCTTCAATTTTGAATACTAGCCTTGCTGGATACATTAATCTTGTTGGTAGATCCTTGGTTTTCATTGTGTTTAATATTTTCTGCCATTTCCTTCTGGCTGGCAAAGTTTTTGATGAGAAATGAGCTGAGAGTTGAATGTGTGTCCCCTTATAAGTTACTACTTGCATTTCTCTTGCTGCTTTTAGAATTTTCTCTTTTTCTTTAACTATGCCATTTTAATTATGATGTGTCTCAATGTGTTTCTGTTTGGGTTCATTTTATTTGGGACTCTCTGTGTTTGCTGGGCCTGTATGTCTATTTTCTTCACCAGGTTAGAAAACTTTTCAGTCATTATTTCTTCAAATAAGTTACTGATCCTTTGCTTTTTTCTTTTTCTTATGATGCGAATGTTGTTATGCTTAATGTCCCAAAGGAATCTCAAACCATTCTCATCTGTTTGGATTTTTTTCTCTATTTGTTCTGGTTGGGTGTTTTCTGCTCGATTTTCTTACAAATCACTGCTTTGCACTTCTGCTTCATCTAGTCTAGCGACTTCTTTTATTCCATTCTTCATTTCAGTTATTGTAATCTTTATCTCAGTCTGGTCCTTATAATGGTTTATATGCCATTTTTCATGCTTGCTATCTCTCTGTTAAAATTATCATTAAGTTCCCTGAGCATTTTTTAAAATTTATTTTTATTGTTAGACTTATTGGAGTGACATCTGTTAGCAAGGATTACATAGGTTTTAAGCATACAATTCTATAGTGCATTGTCAACTTCTTGTATAATAAGTTCACCACCTGAGCATTTTTTAATCATTGTTTTGAGCTCTGTGTCTGATGGATTTTTTGTCCCCATCTTTTTTTACTTTGATTTTCTGTTGTTCAAACTTATTTTGAGCTCCCTTTCTCTTGTTACTGATTCCATCAGCCTCTTTTTTGTAGATATTCTGCTTCTTAACCTGACACTCGCTGCTGCAGTTTCTTTGGTGTTCACTGAAGATACTGGGCAGGCAGAGGTCTGGGGAAGGAGAGGTGGCCAGAATTCATGCCTTTGTTTTCTTCCAAAGGTTGGAAAAACACACAGCTAGTATAAGATTATGTCTTACTATTCTTGGTTTGCCCTGAGTACTCTGCCCTGAGCCTTGGGACTCAGTCCTGTATGCTGTTCTCTTAGACGTCACTGTTTGTGGGCTAATAAATGCATGCACAGTCCACTCTTTTTTTCTTTTTTCTGGCCAGAGTAAGGTTGAGCTGCAGCTCCTAACAACACTTGTTGCTCCCGCTCTTCTTGAAACTGAAGTGAATTTTAGCTGCTGCATTTTGCAGACTTGGTCTGCATCTCCTGGGGGCCAAAGTGGGGTCTGGTTGTGGTGTTTCATGGCCCCAGCTTCTTGGCCTCCTTTTCTCTGTCCCATGGACCAAGTGAAGTCTGGAATGTTCACCCATCACCTTTATCTTCCTCCCTCCCCAGTGGCAGAGTTCCAAGTGGGGGTCCATGCATGGCCTGAGTCTCTGCACTTCCCTTTTTTTCTCAACCATTTGCCCTTCTGCCCACCTTTAGGTACTTTAATGCAACAAGCAGGTCCCTTAGCTGTGTTTGCACATTACATAAGGAGTCCTTAGTTGAGTTATAGATGCTTTATTCATTGTAATCACCAGGGGAGTTTTTCAAGGGTCCTTCTCATGCTGCCATTTAGTTGCCTCATTTTACTAAGTTTTGAAATCAGGAAGTATGAGACCTCCAATTTTATTCTTCCTTTTAAAGATTGTTGCAACCATTTGGGGTTCTCTGAGATTCCATATAAATTCCAGGGTGGACTTTTCTATTTATAAAATAATGTCATTAGGATTTCAATAGGGATTATGTCAAATATGTCAATAGTTTGGGGTATATTGACATCTTAACAATGTTAAGCTTTCCAATCTATAAACATGGGTGTCTTTCCATTTATTTGACCTATATTTTTTGAAGTCAAGAGTTCTAGCAAAGGGTGAGTAAAAGTTCATGAGAGAAAAATTCCACCTAATGATGAAGATCCTGGACACATGGGCTAAGAAAATGTTCCTGGTGCTTATACTACAAAGATGTCCAGGAGGACAGGTCAGGGGTTATGCTGGGTGGTCTGGGGTCAGAGGGGAGGTGCAGCCCTCTCCTTAGAAATCATCACCTGAACACTGACACTTGTCCTTCTGCAGAGGTCAGGGCCATCCTCTGGTGACCATTACAGAGCTCACTGTGGATTGTGAGTGGCTATCTGAGGAAGCAATGTGGCCCCACTCCCAAGCCCACTCTCAGTAAGTCACCTCCTCTGTTTCTACACAGAGCTCGTGAGAACGCCCACCCTTTTAGTCAGCAAAACCACAGCCATAGAACATAAGGATGCTGTGGTCCTGACCTGCTACACAAATGGGATCATCATCCAGTGGTTCCTCAATTATAAGAGTCTGCAGCTCATGAAGAGGATGAAGCTTTCGAAGGACAACAGCACCCTCATCATAGACCCTGTCAGCAGGGAAGATGCTGGGGATTATTATTGTGAGGGCTCCAACCCCATTAGTTCCAGTGAAAGTGAACCCTGCAAACTGGATGTGACATATGAGTGATTATCTTCCCCTCTATATGTTATTAAATGCTGCATAAAATATTTATCTGTAACGGTGGTTATGATGCATTTTTAAATTTATGTGCTATCTAACCACTATGCTGTACATCTGAAAATAATATGAAATAATATTGAATGTCAACTGCAATTGAAAATAGAATGGATTTGTTGTGAATAGTCAATGATGAAGGTAGAAAATCCTTAGAAGACTTGCTTTGAGTCAATAAATGCTCAAAAATGGGAACTGACATTGTCAGTATTGTTGGATTAAAGTCACATTCCACTCCAGGTTCCTCCTCTGCTTGGTCTCAGTTGCACTGTCTTCACAGTGGAGGCGACATCGAGCCCATCAAAGGACAGGCAATCATTGTGTAATGAGGAGTGGGAGCTTGGAAATCCCAGCTGTATCCCTCCTCCAGGTGGATGTGTGGATGGCACTTGGGTTCTGACCTGGACAATGGGAATAGACAGGACACACATATGGGCAGCAACACTGAGTTTTTTCCTCTTGGTTCAATTTCTCCCAAAGAATTCCTAACATCTTCTTGAGTATTCTTATTTTCATGGCAATAGTTATTTGTGTAGGTTCAATAAGATAGTCTTTGAAATAGAGTATACTCATAACTGGAAGTGCTGATGATACAACCAAGACTTTGACTCAAATGTCCTAGCTAGAACAATGCCCATGGAATTAGACAGGACTGGATATTTGAAGGAGCTAAGTTTGACTTGATCAGTATTTTAATACATTAGAAGAGAAGATGTCACCCCAAACTAGAGAGACTGTAGAAGGGTGAGGCTTCCTAATTTCAAGATGCTGTGAAAAGTTCCATCTGACATTTCTTAGGAAAACCCACATTAAAGGAAACTATGTGGTGAATGTTAGTCCCTCTGCACTTGTGTAAATAATCATGCCAAATCCAGGGAGACCAGCTATGTTGTGAGGTGAAAAATACTCTTCCTTAGAGATGATGTTTGATCAAAGGGCAGTGACTATAGGGAGAAATGTGATGTCTCCATGAAAACCCTGCAGAAGCACACTCTCTGGGAGACTATTATAGATTCTGGTCCTGCTCAGTGTTTCTCAGCTATTTTTAAAATCCTTATAAATTGCAGAAATTGATGGATATCCAAACAGTCTTGACTGAAGACTTGTTTGAGTTTCCCTTCATTGTGAGGAAAGTTTTGTTATGACCTAACAGTGTTACTATAGGTGCCAGAAAAAATCACTCCAGGCCAGCATACAGCAGTGGAGAGACAATAAATAATGATGGGTACCTGCTGTTCAAGAACATCACCCTGAAGGACATAGGATACTACATCGTAGTAGCCTGCATTAAAAATTTTAAAAAGAAATAGGTTTTGTATGACTCTACATATATGGTGAGTGATTCCTCTCTAACCTCTGGGTGTCTGGTGGGCTGAGTTTCACTTCACATTCACAGGATTGACAGCCCTGGAATCTGTCTCTATCCCCACTGCATTACATCCCAGGTTGGGGTTTCAACGTTTAGTGCAGGACACACACAGTGGAGACAAACTTCATAAGATCAGAGCTCCCTTCCAAGATTCCAGTCCCTGCAGACATTCTCCACAAAGAGAACAAACAGTCTAATGGGAGCAATCCAACAGAGGGAGACTAGTCTCAATCCAGCCCCTGGGTCCCTCCTGTGACTCTGACCCTGAGACAGATCTGGTATGATTCAGTCAAGGCCTGGCCTGAGGAGCCCCTGGGATCATCACGGAGAAACTCAGCCCAGGCAGCCCCTTACCATACCTCTGTCACAGGACTGCTGACTCCAGTGATACTGAAGAGCCTGTGTCAGGTTGGCTCTGGTCTCCTGGGCTGGCTAAATGGGAACATCAATTTTCCAGATGCTTGAGTCCCAAGAATCTTGAGCTAGTCACTAGCCTGGGCTTAGCCACCTGAGCCACGCCAGGTGGGGCCTGGTTCTTCACCGGAGACTGTGGGTGGAGAACAGATAAACAAGATTCCTGGGCCATTAGCCAACTTCCCTGAGGGGCTTAGAAGATTCCAAAGCAAGGTTAGCACCCCCAGGGAGGGACAGGAGAGAGAAGATGTTCCTGGTAGCTCCTTATCCACCAGGGACCACATCTGAGGATTCTCTTTGGAGTCAATCAATAACAGATGCCTCTTATTCAGGCAGCTCCCCTATCTCAAGATGTAGGTCAGGTTCTGTGAATATTTTAAAGTGAATTCACTGATATCCTGGCAGCCAATCTTTATCTTACTTCATTGGGAGGAAACTGAGGCACATGGAGATACAGTCACTGAATCAGGATTACATGAAGTATCAGCAGCTGATCAGAGTCATTTGAGGTCTTTCTGAAGTCATGGCCCTATCATTTCTTTTAACAAGGGGGCCTTATAGGAATCTATGGACCCCAACTCTTGTCATTATTTTAGACCCTTTCTTCTTAGGCATCCCCAGCTCAGAGGCAGAAGTTCTAGTCTGGGTGGCAAAAGCAAATGCAGATTTAATCTATTTTCACTCCAGAACCAAGTCACCTGCAGTAACAATCACAGTCAGTGCTGGGACAACCAGGCATCCCCCTCAGGTGTTCAATTCACACCTCCCTGCACTGGACATAAAATCACTTGTTTGTTTCCTAATGTGTTGGTGTCGCTCTCACTGGAGTATAAAGGAAAACACTTGCTTCTTGCACCCCACCGCACACCTGCAACCAGCTCAGAAACCAATATGTAAAACACACTGCATTGCTTTTATTTTAATTGTTAAATTTATTGGGTTTACATTGGTTAGTAAAAATTACATAGATTCCAGGTGTACAATTCTACAATGCATCATCTATGTGTTATGTGTTCATCACCCAGAGTCAGTTCTCTTTTCATCACCATATATTTGAGACTCTTTTTCTTCTCCTCTACCCCTCTCCCCTCCTCAGATAACCACTAATCACTAAAATATTGATTTTGTCTATGAGTTTTTGTTTCTTTGTTGCTTTCAGCTTTGTGTTCCACATATGAGTGAAATCATATGGTCCTTTGTTTTTTCTGTCTGGCTTATTTCACTTTGCATGATGGTCTCAAGGTCCATCCATGTTGTCATAAATGGCACTATTTCATCTTTTCTTATGGCTGAGTGACATTCCATTGTGTATATGTATCACAGTTTCTTTATCTAGTCATCTATCAAAAGACAATCTGGCTGTTCTCATGGCTTGGCCACCATGAATAGCCTTGTGAACATTGGACTACATGTATCTTTGCAGACTAAGGTTTTCAAAATGCTTGAGTAAACACCCAGAAGTGAAATTGCTGGGTCATATGGTAACTCTATTCTTAGTTTTTTGAGGAAAATTCATACTGTCTTCCATTGTGGTTGTACCAGTTTCCATTTCCACCAGCAGTGTATGAAGATTTCTTTTTCTCCACAGCCTCTCCAGCACTTGTTGTTCCTTGTCTTGTTGATTATAGCCATTCTAACACATGTGAGAAGATAGCTCATTGTGGTTTTTTGTTTGTTTGTTTTCTTGTTTTTTTTGTTTTGCTTTTTGGTATGTGGGTAGCTCCCTGACTGGGAAATGAACCCAGGCTGCAGCACTGACAGTGCCAATGCCGAAGCCTTAAGCCACTACACCATCAGGGAACTCCCTCATTGTGGTTTTGATTTGCATTTCCCTAATAGCTAGTGAAGTTGAGCAATTTTTCATATATCTATTGGCCATTTGTATGTCTTCATGGGAGAAGTGTCTGTTCAGGTCCTCTGCCCATTTTTTAATTGGATATTTGTTGTTGTTGAGTTGTACAAGTTCTTTACATATTTTAGATACTAGCCCCTTATCAGAGGCATTGTTTGAAAATATTATCTCCCTTTTGGTTGGTTGTCTCTTTGCTTTGTTGATGGTTTCTTTTGCTTTCCAAAAGCTTTTAGTTTGATATAGTCCCATTAGCTTGTTTTTGCTTTTGCTTCCTTTGACTTTGAGGTCACGTTCAGAAAGTCCTCCCAAAACCTAAGGTCTATAAGTTTAGTACTAATGTTTTCTTGCATACAGTTTATTGTTTAGGATCTTATGTGGAGGTTTTAAATTTATTTTGAGTTAATTTTGGTATACGATGACAGTTCGTAGTTCAGATTCATTCTTTCAAATGTGGTTTTTCAATTTTCCCAGCACCATCTACTGAAGAGGCTTTCTTTTCCCCATTGTATAGTTTTTGCTCCTTTGTAAAAAATTATCTGTTCATATATTTTTGGGTGTATTTCTGGATATTTTATTCTGTTCCATTGGTCTGTGTGCCTGTTTTTCTACCAATACCAAGCTGTTTTGATCATTGTTGCTTTATAGTATACATTGAAATTGGGGAATGTGATGCCTCCAGTCTTATTCTTTTTATGTAGAATTGCTTTGGCGATTTGGGCTCTTTTGTAGTTCCATACAAATCTGATGATTCTTTTAATTATTTCTTGAAAGAATGTCTGTGATATTTTTTATGGAAATTGCATTAAATCTGTATTCTGCTTTGGGTAATATGGCCATTTTAACTATGTTGATTCTTCCAATCCATGAATGTGCAATATCTTTCCATTTCTTTGTGTCCTCATCAATTTCTTTTAGTAGTGTCTTAAAGTTTTCAGTATATAAGTCCTTCGCATTCTTTGTTAAGTTTATTCCTACATATTTAATTCTTTCTGTTGTGATTGCAAAAGTTATTGTTCTACTCATTTCTTTTCCTAAAGAAATGTTGATGGTTGGTATACAGAAATGCAATTAATTTTTGTACATTAACTTTATATCCTGCAACTTTGCTGGATTTGTTTATTATTTCCAATAGTTTTTTGGTGGAGTCTTTAAAATTTTCTATGTAAAGGATCATGTTCAGCAAACAGTGACAGTTTAACTTTTTCTCTCCCAATGTGAATGCCTTTTATTCCATTCTCTTGCCTGATTGTTCTGGCTAGAATTTCTAGTATTATATTGAATAGCAGTGACAACGGGCATTCCTGTCGTATACCCGATTTTAGGGGAATGGGCTTCAGCTTTTCTCCATTTAGTATGATATCAGTTGAGAGTTTGTCATATATAGCCTTTATTACATTTAGATACTTTCCTTCTCTATTGATTTTATTCATTGTTTTGATTATAAATGGATTTTGTGTCTCGTTGAATGCTTTTTCTGATCAATTGATATGATCATATGGCCTTTATCTTTTATTTTGTTTATGTGGTGTATCACATTGATTGATTTGCATATGTTGAATTATCATTGTGCTCCTGGGATGAATCCACTTGATCATGATGTATAATCTTTTTGATGCATTATTGTATTCTATTTCTAATATTTTGTTTAGGATTTTTGCATCTGTGTTCATCCCAGATATTGGTCTATAGTTTTCTCTTTTTGTTTTGTTTTGTTTTGTTTTGTCTTTACCAGGCTTTGGTATTAGGGTAATGTTGGCCTCATGAACAGAGTTAGGAAGTATTGCTTCCTCTTTAATTTTTTGGAAGAGTCTGAGGAAGATAGGCACTATTCTTTGAATGTTTGGTAATGTCTGCTCTGGGGCTTTTGCCTCTAGGAAGGCTGTGGATAGTGATTGCAATTTCTTTACTATTGATTGGTCTATTTAGATTATCCAGTTCTTCTTGGTTCAGAGTAGGTAGCTTATAAGTTTCTAGGAACTTGTCCATTTCTTCTAGGTTGTTATATTTGGTGACATAAAGCCCTTCATAATATTTTATTATACTTCTTTGTATTTCTGCAGTATTAGTGGTAATTTCCCCTCTTTCATTTCTAATTTTGGATATTTGTGTCCTTTCCTTTTGTCCTTTGGTTAGTCTAGCTAGGGGGTTTGTCAATTTTGTTGACTTTATCAATGGACCAGCTGTTTGTAGCATTCATTTTTCCTATTGTCTTTCTGTTCTTGATTTCATTTAGCACTGCTTTAATTTTTATTATTTCTTTCCTTGCGCTGACTTTGGGTTTTTTCTGTTCTTTTTTTTTTCTAGTTGCTCAAGATGGGATGATAGAATGTTTAGTTGTGATTTTTCTTGTTTCTTAAGAAAGGCCTGTAATGATATAAATTTACCTCTTATTACTGCTTTCACTGTGCCCCAATAATTTTGATATGATGTATTTTCATTATCATTACTTTCTATGTATTTTTAATTTCTTCTTTTATTTGTTCTTCGATCCTGTCATTTTTTAATAAGATGTTGTTTAATCTCCATGTATATGTGGTTTTCTCTGCTTTTCTTTTACAGTTGATCTCCAATTTCAAAGCTTTGTGGTCTGAGACTACACTTGGTATGATTCAATCTTCTTGAATTTGCTGAGGCTATCTTTGTGTCCTAGCATATGATCTATCCTTGACAAAGTTCCATGTGAACTAGAAAAAAAGTGCTAAATGAAGTGTCCTTTAAAAGTCAATTATGTCCAGATACAGTAATGTGTCATTTGGAACTTATATTTCCTTATTTGTTTTCTGTTTGGATGATCTGTCCATGGCTGTTAAGGGGGTGTTTAGGTCTCCTACAATGATTGTGCTTTTGTCAGTTTCTCCTTTCAGATCTGTTAATAGTTGCTTTGCATATTATTGTGCTTCCTAGTTGGGAGCATATATATTAATTAGTGTCAAGTCTTCTTGTTGTATTGTGCCTTTTATTATTATGTAATGTCCATCTTTGTCTCTTGTGATCTTTTTTTTTTCTTGTGATCTTTTTTAACCTGAAGTTTGTTTCATCAGATATTAGTACTTCAACTCCTACTTTATTCTGGTTAGTATTTGCTTGAAGTATTGTTTTCCATCCTTTTACTCTGAGTCTTTGTCCTTATGGCTGAGGTGTGTCTCTTTGAGACAGCATATGGATGGATTTTGTTTTTCAATCCAGTCTTCTAATCTGTGTCTTTTTATTGATGAGTTCAATCCAGGAACATTTAGAGTGATGATTAATATATGAGGATTTTTTATGACTACTTCCTTTTCTTACTTTATTTTTTATTTTTGTTTCTTTTTTGTTGTCTCAACTCTATTTCATTTATTCTGATGTTTTGTTTTAGGTTGAAGATCCTCTTTTAGTATTTCTTAAAGTGCCAGCTTCATGTTGGCAAACTCCCTCAGTTTCTGTGTGTCTGAGAAGGTTTTTATTCCTCCTTCATATCTGAAGAATAATTTTGCTGGATAATTTGTTCTTGGCTGGAAGTTTCTTTATTTTAATATTTTGAATATTTGATTCTACTCCCTCCTGGCTTGTAGAGTTTCTACTTAGAATTCTGATGCCAGCCAGATGGGTTTTCCCCTAAAGGTTATAGCTCTTTTTTCCCTAGATGCCTTGAGAATTGTTTCTTTGTCTTTGGTTTTTGGCATCCTCAGCACAATATATCTTAAAGAAGATCTTCTAGGGTCCAGGTATCTATGGGATCTATTTTTTTTTAATTTGGGGTTCCAGATCTTTCCACAGGGTTGGAAAGTTCTTCTCTACTATTTGAGTAAGCTCCCTGTAGAGTGCTCTGCCCTGTTCTCCAATCCTGTTATCCTAATGTTGTTTTGTCTCAGAGACTCAGATAGTTCTTGCAGAGTTCCTTCAATCCCTTTTGGTTCTTTATTCCCTATCTTCCTATTTCTGAGATGTTTTCATGTTCCAATATTCAATATCACTAATTATTTCCTCCATCTGCTTGGCCCTATTTTCTATGGCAGTTCTTTGATTTCTCATTTCTTTTATTGTATTATTCATCTCTCATATTTCCATCTTGTTCTTACTTATAGTATGAATTCCTTTGTTAAAATGTTCCTTTCATGGTTTTTCCTTTCTGAGATCATTCATTTCAGCTATGGTATTCTGCCAGTATGTTTTCATTTCCCAGAGAGCCTTTAGAATGGCTACTTTATATTCTCTGTCACTTAGTTCAGAAATTTCTAGGTCTATAAGATCTTTTTCTAGATATTTTTCATCTTCTTTTGGAGCAACTTTAAATCCTAAGGTACTGATATTGTCTGCTGTGTTCTTCAGCATGAGGGCTGTATTTCCAACAGAAAGAATTAGTGATATTGAAGATCAGAACATGGAAACAGCTCAGAAAGAGGAAAAGAGGGAATACAGAACCAAAAGGATTGAAAGAACTCTGCAAGAACTATCTGACTCTATGTGACAAAACAATATAAAGATGCTAGAATAGAAGGAGCAGAGCACTCTACAGAGAGCATATTCAAACAAATAGTATATCAGAACTTTCCAAACCTATGGAAAGATCTGGAACTCCAAGTTCAAGAAGAAAACAGGTCCCCTAGATACCTGGACCCTATAAGATCTTCTCCAAGAAACATGGTACTAAAGATGTCCAAAACAAAAGAGAAACAGACAATTCTCAAGGCAGCAAGGGAAAAAAGAACTGCAACATTTAGAGGAAAACCCATCAGGCTGGCATCAGATTCCTCAGCAGAAACTCTATAAACCAGGAGAGAGTGGAATCCAATATTCAAAACTTTAAAAGAGAGAAACTTCTATCCAAGAATAAACTATTCAGCAAAATTATCTTTCAGATATGAAGGTGGAATAAAGACCTTCTCAGACACACAGAAGCTGAGGGAATTTGCCAGCACAAGGCTGGAACTTCAAGAAATACTGAAGAAGGCTCTTCGACCTGAAACAAAACATCAGGAAAAATGGAATAAAGTTGGGGCAACAAGAAGAAAATAGAAACAAACAAATAAATAAGTAATGGCCACAGGAAATCCTCACATATCGATCATCACTCTAAATGTTAATGGACTGAACTCACCAATAAAAAGACACAGAGTAGCAGACTGAATTAAAAAACAAAACCTATCCATATGTTGTCTCCAAGAGACACACCTCAGCCATAAGGACAAACACAGACTCAGAGTGAAAGGATGAGAAATAATACTCCAAGCAAATGGTGAACAGAGAAAAGCAGGAGTTGCCATACGGATATCTGATGACATAAACTTCAGGTTAAAAAACATAGGAAAATACAAAGATGGACGTTACATAATGATAAATGGTACAATACAACAACAAGAAGATTTGACACTAATTAATATTTATGCACCCAAACAGGAAGCACCAAAATTTACAAAGAAACCATTAACAAATTTGAAAGGAGAAATGGACAAAAACACAATCATTGTGGGATATTTAAACACCACACCAACAGCCATGGACAGATCATCCAAACAGAAAATAAATAAGGAAATATCAGCTCTAAACAACACATTACAGCAATTGGACATAATTGACATTTTCAAGACACTTCATCCAGCAAAAAGAGACTATACCTTCTTTTCTAGTACACACAGAACATTGTCAAGGGTAGACCATATGCTGGGAAATAAAAGTAACCTCAGCAAATTCAAGATCAAAATCATACCAAGTGTATTCTCAGACCACAAAGCTTTGAAATTGGAGACCAACTGTAAAAGAAAAGCAGAAAAAAACATGTATACATGAAGATTAAACATCTTATTAAAAATTACTGGATAAAATAACAAATGAAAGACAAGATTAAAAATATATAGAAACTAATGACAATGAAAATACAACATATCAGAATTATTGGGACACAGCAAAAGCAGTAATAAGAGGGAAATTTATATCACTACAGACCTATCTTAAGAAACAAGAAAAATCACAAGTAAACACCTTAGCATCTCTTCTTAAAGAACTAGAAAAAGAAGAGCAGAACAAAACCCAAAGTCAGCAGAAGGAAAGAAAGAGTAAAAATTAAAGCAGAGCTAAACCAATTAGAGAAGAGGACAATAGAAAAAGTTAATATTACAAAGAGCTAGTTCTTTGAGAAAGTCAACAAAATTGACAAACTCCTGGCAAGACTAATCAAAGGACAAAAGGAAGGGACACAAATATCCAAAATTAGAAATGAAAGGGAAGGAATTACCACTGATAGCACAGAAATACAAAGGATTATAAGAAAATATTATGAAGGACTTTAGGCCACTAAATTTAACAATGTAGAAGAAATGGACAAGTTTCTAGAAACTTAAAGCCTACTTAGACTGAATCAAGAAGAACTGGATAATCTAAATAGACCAATCAATAGCAAAGAGGTTGAAATGACTATCCATAATCTCCCTAAAGGCAAAAGCCCTGGACCAGATGGTCTCACCAATGAGTTCTACCAAACATTTAAAGAAGAATTAATGCCTATCCTCCTCAGACTTTTCTGAAAAATTGAAGAGGAAGCAAAACTTCCTAACTCATTCTATGAGGCCAACATTACCCTAATACCAAAGCCTGGTAAAGACAACACACAAAAAAGAAAACTATAGACCAATATCTGGGATGAACACAGATGCAAAAATCCTAAACAAAATATTAGCAACTAGAATACAACAATGCATCAAAAGATCATACATCATGATCAAGTGGGATTCATCCCGGGAGCACAAGGATGGTTCAACATATGAAAATCAATCAATGTGATACACCACATAAACAAAATAAAAGATAAAGACTATATGGTCATATCAATTGATGCAGAAAAAGCTTTTGACAAGATACAACATCCATTTATGATCAAAACACTAAATAAAATATGTATAGAAGGAAAGTATCTCAACATAATAAAGGTCATATATGACAAACCCTCAGCTAACATCATACTGAATAGGGAAAAACTTAAGCCTATTTCCCTAAAATCAGGAACAATACAGGGATGACCCTGCTATTTAATATAGCACTGGAAGTTCTAGCTGCAGCAATCAGGCAAGAGAAAGGAATAAAAGATATCCAAATTGGAAAAGAAGAGGTCAAATTGTCACTATTTGCAGATGACATGATTCTTTATATAAAAAAATTCCAAAGATTCTACCAGGAAGCTATTAGAAACAATAAATGAATACAGTAAAACCACAGGATACAAAATCATTATACAAAAGTCAACAGCATTCCTATATACAAACAACGAATCTTCAGAAAAAGAAATGAGGGAGTCCATTCCTTTTACTATCAAAACAAAAACAATGAAATACCTGGGAATTAACTTAACAGAGACCATGACAGAATCATACACGAAAAACTATAAGACACTTTTGAAAGAAATTGAAGCAGACACAAAGAACTTGAAAAATATTTCCTGTTCATGGATAGGAAGACTTAACATTGTTAAAATGGCCATTTTGTCCAAAGCAATCTACAGATTGAATGCAGTGCCTATCAAAATCCCACAATCATACATTTGTGAAATAGATAAAAGAATGATCAGATTTATCCAGAACCATAAAAGACCTCGAATTGCCAAAGCAATACTACATAAAAAGAATAAAGCTGGTGGTATTACACTCCCTGACTTCAATTTATATTACAAAGCATCAATAATCGAAACAGCTTTGTGTTGGCAGAAAAACAGAAACATAGACCAATGGAACAGAACTGAAAACCCAGAAATAAATCCACAAATTTATGAACAGTAATTTTTGATAAAGGAGCAAAAAATATGCCATGGGAGAAAGAAAACCTCTTCAGTAGGTAGTGCTGGGAAAACTGAAAAACATATGCAAAAGAAGGTGATGGAAAGAGAAGTCACATTAGGTGGTGAACTTATTATACATCAAGTTGACAATGCACTGTAGAATTGTATGCCTGAAACCTATGTAATCCTTGCTAACAGATGTCACCCCAATAAAAAAAAAAGACTTTATATATAAAAAAAAGAATGGATCTAAGCTGTGAACTCTGACCATATACAAAAATTAACTGAAAATGGGTTGAAGACCTTTATATAAGTCCCAAAACGATAAACTGTGTAGAAGAAAACATAGATACACCTAGGGCTCAAGAAAGACTTCATGAACCTGACCTCAAATGCAAGGGAAGTAAAAGCAAAAATAAATAAATGGGGCTGTATCAAACTACAAAGCTTAAACACAGCAAAAGAAACCATCAACAAAGCAAAGAGACAGCCACCAATTGGGAGAAAATATTTGCAAACAATGCATCAGATAAGGGTCTAATATCTAAAATATATAAAGAACTAATAAGACTTAACAACAAAAAAACAAACAACCCAATTAGAAAGTGGGCAGGAGAACTAAACAGACAATTCTCCCATGAAGAAATACAAATGGCCAGCAGACATATGAAAAAATGCTCTTCCTCCTTAGCTATCAAGGAAATGCAAATCATAACTACAATGAAATATCACCTCACACCTGTTAGAATGGCTATTATCAACAAGACAAGGAATAACAAGTTCTGGAGAGGATGTGGAGAAAAATGAACCCTCACACACTGATGGTGAGAACGCAAATTGGTACAACTGCTATGGAGGACTGTGTGGAGATTTCTCAGAAAATTGGGAATGGAGTTACCATAGATTTGGCAATTCCCCATCTGGGTATGTACCAAAAAATTTGAAAACCTTAGTCCTCAAAGACTTATGTATCCCAATATTCATTGCAATGTTGTTCATGGTGGTTAAGACATGGAAACAACCAAAGTGCCCTGCGACAGATGACTGGATAAAGAAGCTGTGGTTCATATACACAATGGAATATTACTCAGCTATCAGAAAAGATGAAATACTGCCATTTGCAACAAAATGGATGGATCTAAGGAACATCATGCTAAGCAAAATAAGCCAGACAGAAAAAAATGAGAAACATATGACTTTACTCATATGTGGAATATAAAACTGAAAGTAACAAAGAAACAAAAATTCATGGATACAATAAATAGTTTAGGGACTACCTGAGGACAAGTGGTGGGGGATTGGGAGAGAAGGGAGAGGTTGGGAGAGGAGGGAGGGGGGAGTCAAATATATGGTGATGGAAAGAGAACTGACACTTGATGGTGAACACATAATATAACACATTGATAATGAACTGTCTAGTTGCACACCTGAAACCTATGTAATTCTTATTTATCAATGTCACCACAATAAGTCTAACAATAAAAAAAATAAATGAATTTCTAGAAACCCAAGTCAGGTCACTCTTTTTCTGCTCTAAGCCCTCTTCTTTTTCACATCTCAATCACACTAAAATCCATAGTTCTCAGCACAGCCCATAAGGCCCCACCTTAGTGCTGTTCAAAGAGCTGGTCTACAACATGATAAGGACTTTTCACCAGAAGGTCAACAACATCAGTCCTTTGGTTGGGAAAATCTTGCAATGATGAAAATGTTACAATGGACCCTTCCTCAACACTCAAGCAAGCTCCAGCCCTAGGGTATCTGCTCTGGCCATTCTCTCCTCCTGGAATAATCTTCCTCCAGAGACCTTCAGACTGTTTCCTCCATTTATTCAGGTATCACTCAAATGTCACCTTATCATGAAAGATTTCCCTGCCCATCTTATATAAAATAGAAAGACCTCCCTGACACACTCACTCATGCTTCCTTCACCCTGTTTTATTTTCCATTAGAGAATTTCAGAGGGCAGAATTTTTTCTTGTTTATTTTTTCCAGTTGTGTTGACATATAATTGACATATAACATTGTATTAGTCCAAGGTGTATAACATAATGACTTGCTATATGTGAAATGATTACCACAATAATTTAGTTAACATCTGCAACCTCACATAGTTATATAATGTTTTTACTGTGATGACAACTGTTAAGACCAACTCTCTTAGCAACTTTCATATATACAATCTAGAATTGTTAACTGTAGTCACCTTGCTGTCCATTACATCCCCAGGGCCTATTTATCATGTAACTGGGTGTTTTAACCTTTTGACCACCTTCACCTGTTTCCGCATCTCTCACTCCCCAACCACAGAATTTGCCTTTGTCTGACTTATTTCACTTATGGATGTTGTTGAAAATGGCAGAATTTCTCTCCATTTTATGGCTGAATAATATTTTATTGTACATATAGCACATTCTATACAAATCCTTCTATCCATCAATGCACACTTAGGATGTTTCTATGTCTTAACTATTATAAATAATGGTTAAATAAATTTGGGGGTGTAGTTATCTTTTTGAAACAGTGGTTTCATTTCCCTTGTAAATATACCCAGAAGTGGAAGTCCTGGGTTATAAGGTAGTTCTATTTTTAATTTTTGAGAAATCTCCATATTGTTTTCCATAGTGGCTGCACCAATTGACATTCACAGCAAGAGTACATGAGAGTTTTCTTTGCTTCATATTCTTCCTAGCACTTATTTCTTGTTTTTTTGATAACAGCTATTTTAACAGGTATGAGATGATATATCATGGTTTTGATTTGCATTTCCTGGTGATTAGTGATGTTGATCACCTTTTCATGTACCTCTTGGCTATCTGTATCTCTTCTTTAAAAATATATCTATTCAGTCTATCTGTCCATATTTTTAATCAGACTTTTTTTGCTCTTGAGTTGTGTGACTTTTTTATACATTTATGTTTTATATTAACCCCTTAACAGACATTTGCAAATATTTTCTCCTATTCAGTGGTTGCCTTTTACTTTATTGATGGTTTGCTTTGCTGTGAAGAAGTTTTTAGTTCAATGTAGTCCCACTTTCTTATTTTGGCTTTTTTCCCTTTACTTTTGATGTAAAATCAAAAACATAATTGTCAAATTCAAGTCAAGGTTCTTACCCCCTATATTTTCTTCTAGAAATTTTATGATTTCAGGTGTTACATTCAAGTCTGTAATCCAAATCGAGTTGATTTGGGAGTATTGTATAAGATAAGGGTCCATTTTTATTCTTTTGCAACTAGCTGTTTATTTTCCCAACATCATTAATGAATACATTAATGTGTTCATTAAAAGACAGTAGAGACTGTCTTTTCTCCACTGTGTATTCTTGTCTCCTTTGTCATAAATTAATCAGCTATACATCATGGGTTTAATTCTGGGCTCTCTATTCTGTTCTACTGATCTATTGGAAGGTGGTGAGAAGTGGGAGATCGAGGGCCAAATGACCTTAGAGTGAGTAGAGCTCCCAAAACTAAGCTAAGTGGGGAGCACTCTGGAGGATAGAAGGTATACCTCCAGGATCTCAAAGCTATTGCCACAGTTTTTCATCTTCATGCATTAAAGGCTTGATAACATCAGTTCCCAAGTGGTAGTATGTGTACCCCCAATGGTACACGAAAAATCACCAGTAAGTGTGAAAACACAGTAAAGTTAAAAATGCAAAACACTGGTTATGGAACAATAAATGTTAAGTTTGAATCACCATTAACGTAGACACTTCAAAATTAGATCACGTTAGTGAATGTTAATTGGTGACAGCATGGCAATGAACCCTTGCCTCAAGCTGCTCTTCTATTAACCAATACACACAGGTTCATAGCAATCAATTTGTTTCTACAACTTCCTCAAACATATAAATACACCCATAGCCAGATTGTTTGATCAGTTTAGTTATTGAATGAGTAAAAGTACATGCATTGTCTTTAATCGTGATTCTTTTCAAGTAGTTTTTTATTTAATGTTTAACATAGTTTCAGTTACTATTGTCAGTGATTTTTAAATGTGTCAGTTATGGATCAGTAGCTGAAAACAGGAACAGTTAAAAAAGAAAACCAAAACCGTATGTGGATTATAACCCATTGAAAAGTACTTTTCTTTTTTTTTTAATTGAAAAGTTTATTTTCCCTCTAGTCCTTACTGGATAAGGTATTTTATTTCATTTTTAAAAATTTATTTCTATTGTTAGACTTATTGGGATGACATTTGTTAGCAAGGATTACATAGGTTTCAGACATATAGTTCTACAGTGCATTGTCAACGTGTTGTATAAGTTAACCACCTAATGTGACTTCTCTTTCCATCACCATATATTTAGCTTCCCCTCTCTCCTCTCCCACCCCCTACACTTTCACCCTCTCTAACCCACTCATCCCCAAATAAACATTAAACTATTTATTGTATCCATAGTTTATTTGTTTGTTTGTTCATTTCTTTTTTCTTTGTTGCTTTCAGTTTTATATTCTGCATATGAGTGAAGTCATACAATATTTGTTTTTTTCTGTCTGACTTGTTTCACTAAGTATGGTGATGTCCACGTCCATCCATTTTGTAGCAAATGGCAATATTTCATCTTTACTTAGAGCTGAGTAATATTTCACTGTGTATATGTATCACAGCTTCTTTATCCAGTCATCTGTAACAGGACACTTTTGTTGTTTCCATGTTTTGGGCACTGTGAACAGCACTGCAGTGAACATTGGGATACATAAGCCATTGCGGACAAAGGTTTTCAAGTTCTTTGGGTAGATCCCCAGAAGGGGGATTGCTGGGTCAAATGGTAGCTCCATTCCCAATTTTCTGAGGAAACTCCACACTGCCTTCCACAGTGGTTGTACCAGTTTGCACTCCCACCAGCAGTGTACCAGAGTTCCTTTTTCTCCACATCCTCTCCAGCACTTGTTATTCCTTGTCT
>PVJL010015076.1:0-25683 GCA_004026885.1 Lyroderma lyra | reverse complement strand
GGAAAGAGGGGTCACATTAGGTGGTGAACTTATTATGCATCAAGTTGACAATGCACTGTGGAATTGTATGCCTGAAACCTATGTAATCCTTGCTAACAGATGTCACCCCAATAAGTCTAACAATAAAAATGAATTAAAAAAATAAATAAATAAAATAAAAAAAATAAAAACTTAAACATCTCCACCTGCCAGATGTAAATTATGAGCAAGGGAGCTTGCTGATTACAAGCATGCATTAACTTTATGGTTAAACTCAGCATATACTCATATACTATAGTATGGTGAGTAATGAGTTGTCACAGCAGATCCAATTTGGATGATAGAAAGCCTCTCTATTAATTAGTTATAACAGTAGTCCTTTCCACTTCCACACCACCAAAAATTATTTGGTTATTCCTTATTGTGGAAGCAAGCTCTGATAAGGTGGACACCAATACAGTATAGAGAGCACAAATACATTCAGTTCACTATAGAGATAGGTCTTTAAGCCTAGCTGATGAGTATTTGGTGATTTCCACTTCCAGTGACAAATAAAAGAAGCAGCTGCACCTCTAATCTTCCTAGCAACAGTATTCTCAGAACATAGTTCCTAAAAAAGCATCATGTTAACTTCAAATTCATAGTATGTCAGTTAAAATTCATGCCTCTAATCCCTTCCCTGGATCACTGCTTTGTTGAAAAGTAGCATCATTTACAATCCTGACAGCAGGGGAACTGGGTGCCAGGAACTGCAAATGTGTTATCATCTGACTTCAGCAATGGTTTGGAAATCCAAACAATAGTGCATCATTTTTTTCTACAAGGAAAATTTCCTTCAAAACATAAAACCAAACATTTAAATAGTATAAAAGTAAAGCTTGTTTTAAGGCCTCTATTGAATAGCTTTTTATCAATTTTTTCATATTCTTCTATTTCTGATTATTTCACCAAATAAGATTTTAATTGCTTTCTCCCCCTCCATTTCAATAATTATTTTTGCTAAATAAGTAATCACAAGAGAAGACTTCAAATAAAAATTCATTATGCATTTTTGCTTGAATTTAGTATTTTCATGTGTTGGTTACCTTAAAAAAAATTTTAAACAAATGGAGATAATCTGACTTTAAAAAATGGTAGGAAACTCAGAAATCCAAACCTGCTATGTTCAGCAAAGCTACAAATGAAATGGAAAATTACTGACAAAACTGGTCCATGTTGTCTGTTAACTCCTATTGTTGACAAAACTTTTCTTTGTTGACTATTAAAACTGTTCCATGTTGCAGCTTATGTTCATGACTTCTATAAACCTGCTTGCTTCCTGCATCAGCCATCCCTACCCCATCCCTACAAAAACCCGAAAAGCCTGCTAGTCGGGGCTTAGACTTTGGAGACTATAACTCCTCTGAGCCTGCTGGCATAATAAAACTGGTTCTCCAACTCTCTGAGTGCCATCTGACTTCTTGGTTACTTGTCCTCCCATAACAATTTGGTTCCCTGACCAGGAACCCAAATGTGCTGGCCCGTTGCACCACCAGCTCAGTGATGGAAGCCAATGGGCAGCAGTATGTCCATCTACCAAGCTGAAAGAGGTAGTGCCAACTGGAACCTTTATGGGACCTCCTTCCCAGGGGGGCCACCATGCCCAGAGGTGACCTGAACTAGCCAGACTCCATGAGAGCCAGGCTAAACCCTTCAGGGATCAGGACTCCAGATAAGGTAAGGTCCCAGGACCAAAGCCCAGTCAGGCCCGTCTTCGCATGGAAGGGGAGCTTGATCATCTCCCAAAGTCTCCCCTGCGATACGCCAGGTAGGGAAAACCCACGGGCTGGGAGGGATATGTGGTAACCTCTGTGCAGTTGGGTGTGTGACTGTGTGACTGTATCTATGGTTCCATGGCAGTAGCTACGAAGCCCAAGTGGGCTCCAACCTACAGTTCTGTGGCGACGTCATAAGGCAAAACAGTGACTTGCCCTCTCAGGGACAATCAGGCCCAGAGTTTATATGGGTGCACCTTAGCCAAGACGTGCCTTAAAGGCCCATGAGGGACAGCCAGGAGGGCTTCTGAAAGCCCTCCTAAGGGGGGCTCCCTTCCTTTGTTCATTTTGCAACACTGGACATGGGAGAGTACCTGGGTAGATCACATTAGGTACATAAAGAAATGGGATCCAGCTAGTCCAAGCCAACTGTAGTAGATTGCATGCTTAAGAACTTCAAGAAAGGCTATTTTGATGACTAAGGTGTCATAGTGACATGAGGAAAACTCCGAAATTTCTGTAAAATTGACTGGCCCAGTTTCCAGGTCGGCTGGCATCCAGAAGGTACCTTAGACCTTTCTAAGGTCTTTGACACTTATAAAGTGATTACTGGAAGTCCTGGCCACCCTGACCAGTTTCCCTACATAGACTCATAGCTGCAATTAGTATGGACTCTCCCTTCTTGGGTACAGTTCTGCGCAGGGTTTTAATAGCTAATCCCCAAAAGGGGGGAAGGTTCCCAGAAGCCAATTCATCAGATGGACCCCAAAGAGGAACCAGCCCCTCCACCATACACTCTGCCTGTCCCCCTAGAACCAACGGCTCCCCAGGCACCTACTGACCTGCCTGAAAGCACCCCCTGCCATCAATCTCTCCCACTCCTGAACCAGAGCCTGAGCAGCCGGATCCAGAGCCCGTCAGAAGGCCACTACACTCAGCCCAACATGCAGCCACTTATCAGACACCCCTATAGAAAACCCAGGGTGCTTAACCGCTGAATGCAGATGGCACCGTCCAACCAGGACTGGCACTGGCACTCCCAGATGGGAACCAGGAATTCAACCTTTTCTTCCGTGAAAAGGGACACATGGCATTTGGAGTCCTTACCCAAACTGTCGGACCCTGGCAAAAGCCCGTGGCCTACCTGTCTAAGCAAGTTGATCTGGCAGATGCCGGATGCCACCCCCCCCCCCCGCCTCCAAGCACTGGCGGCCACGGTCACTCTCATCCGGGAAGCTGACAAGCTTACCCTAGGCCAGAACATCCATGTGAAAGTCCCCCACGTGGTAACGGCCTTAATGAACAGCCGAGGCTACCGATGGCTCACTAGTGCCAGGATGGCACACTACCACGGCCTACTGTGTGAGAACCCACGGGTGACATTGGAAACAGTGAGCACCCTGAATCCAGCCACATTCCATAACTGTGAGGAAACCATGGGTGACATCTTCTCCAGCCGGCCCGACCTCACTGATGTTCCCCTCCCTGCACCTGACCTGGTACCTTCACAGACAGGAGCTCCTTCATCCAGAACAGGAAATGAAAGGCCACATATGCAATAATTACCCAAGACCGAGTCATCAAGGCTGAGGCACCGCCACAAGGATGGCCAGCCCAAAGGGCCGAGCTATGGGCCCTAACTCAGGTGCTCAGGTAAGAGGATGGGGAAGAAAGTCAGCATCTACACTGACTCCAAGTACACCTTCACCACTTTACATATCCATGGGGCCATTTATAAAGGAAGGGGTCTACTTACAGCAGGAGTAAAAAGGATAAAAAACAAAGAAATTTTTCAGCTACTTAGAGCTGTTTGCCAACCGTAAGAAATAGCAATCGTGTACTGCAAAGGACACCAAAGGGGGACTGACCTGATCAGTCAGGGGAACTGCATGGCAGATCAGGCAGCATGGGAGGCTGCTGCACTGATCAAGATGACCCCAAACCCGGACCCGGCCTCCAAGATACTTCTAGCACCAAGCCTACTGGAGAATCCAAGGTACACTCCAGAAGATCAACGGGCAGAGGCCAAGGGCAGCACCTGGACTATTGAGAGCTGGTAACAACTGGACCAGAGAATTTTTATTCCCGGGAGATTAGTTTATCACATGATCAAACAACACCATGACCTGACTCATTGGGGAAAGATAACTCTCCAAAAGGGACTCACCAGATATTACTACATTGCCAGACTCCCAGTCCTCTGTGCCCAAATTAGCACTACATGCCCTACTTGTACTTAAAACAATATGGGACAGGGTCCTAAACAGGTTGCAGGAAATCAGATCACCAGGATGGCTCCCTTTGAGGACATAGAAATCAACTTTACTGAGGTGAAGCCATGTTGGGGTCATAAATGTCTACTTGTTTCAGCCTGCACATACTCAAAATAGATTGAGGCCTTTCCCACTTGCACTGAAAAGGCACAAGAGGTTGTAAAGTCCCTGCTGCAAGAAATAATACCTCGCTATGAACTTCCCCTTTCAATAGGATTGGACAACGGACCTGCCTGTATACCCCATGTTGCCCAAACCATAGCCAAATTGCTGGAGATTAACTGGAGTTTACACACTGCCTACAGGCCTCAAAGCTCAGGGAAAGTTGAGTGCATGAACTGAATCCTCAAGACCACACTAGCTACGTTCTGTCAGGAAACAGGACTTCCATGAATAGACATACTACCTCTCACCTTAACATGGGTTCGATGTGCTCCCAGACCCTCGAAATATTCCCCATTTGAAATCCTATATGGGAGGCCCCCAACTCTCATCAATAGGCTTAAGGGTGACCCTCAACAACTAGGGGAACTAGGTCTGTCAGCCAAACTTCAGATGTTAGGAAAGACTTTTCATACAACAAGTCTGGTTGTCTTAGACCAGGTCCCAATCCCTTTAGGAAACCAGGTCCACCCCTAACCCCCCCCCAGCCAGAGAACATGGTCTGGGTTAGAGACTAGAAAGAGGAACCCCTACAACCCATATGGGTAGTCCCAAACATGGTTATACTGGCTACTCTGACTGCTGTTAAAATTGCAGGTAGAGCGCCCTGGATCCACCACACTCAGGTCAAAAAGGCTGATGCTGGGAACCCATCAGAGACCTGGATGACCCAAGCCAATCCTGCACAACCATTGCAAATAACGCTGTGGAAGATGTCAGACATCAAACCCAGGACCCAGTGAAGGACACAAACGACCTCCACTGGTGGCACCCAGAACCCCAACCAGTACGGTAATGACCTGCCTGCCAGCCATTACTCCTAGCTGGTGCCAGCATTCTGACACTGCTCTTAGCTATAGGATTGGTTGGGGGCACCCCCGTACACTGGAGCAGTAGTGCTGAAGAACAGGAGAGTCTTAGATCTCCTCACTGCAGAAAAGGGAGGAACCTGTATGTTTCAAGGAGAAGATTGTTCCTATTTTGTAAACCTATCTGGGGTAATAGCTGAAAAGGTTAAAGAACTCAGGGAATGCATTCAGAGAAGAAAAATGGAGCTAGAAAACCCTTGGACTTTAAAGGGTTAGGAAACTAGACTTCATGACTTTTACCCCTTGCTGGACCCTTGCTAATGTTCTGCTAGCCATCACATTAGGGCCCTATATCCTGTGGGCCATTACCCAGCTCATCGAGACCATGGTGAACAAGGCAACCACCACTCAAGTGCTGGCCCTGCAGGCCTACCAACCCTTAGCCTACGCTGAGTCAGAAAGATATAATGATGCCCCATAAGCAGAGTTATAAGGGCATCAAAGGGGAGAATAAAATGGAAAATTGACAAAACTGGTCCACTTTGTTAACCCTATTGTTGACAAAGCTGTTCTATGTTGATTGTTAAAACTGTTCCATGTTGCATCTTATGCTAGTGGTTTCTATAACCCTGCTTGCCTCCTGCCTCAGCCAGCCCTACCCCATCCCTGTAAAAACCAGGAAAGCATGCTAGTTGGGGCTCAGACTTTGGAGACTAACTCCTCTGAGCCTGCCCAGGGTAATAAAACTAGTTCTCCAACTCTCTGAGTGCCATTTGACTTCCTTAGTTACCTATTCTCCCTCAACACACACAGATAAAGTTAATGTGTTAATTCATAGAGTCTTTAAAAGTAGAGATAGAAATATGAATTCTGGACCTTATTCTTTATGTGCATAAGGATTACAAAAGGCATTCAAATTTTCTCTCTTCCCTCTCTTCTGAGACCTTTAGTCCAGGAAGCAACAGGCAGAGCCTTTCTCAAATTAGCTTCTGAACTCATATTTTTCTGTCATTCCACCACCTGCTGTGAGACCACAGGATCATTTTTTAATCTAGAAAAGGATGGTCTCTCAGTCTTGAAATACCATTTCTCCCACACAACTTGGTTATATCCTGATTTGTCTTTGATTCTCTAAATGCTTAGGTATTTGTAAATTTCTGACATTCTTTTTCTGAAGACAACTCATATAGAAATTCTAAATACTTGACTTAAAGGTGGGGTGTTATGGGAGAGAAAAAGAAAAAACCAAGAGAGGAAGAATAGTTGATGTTTTAAAATGTCTTTCCATATGTCCACCTATAGTTCAAGCAAAAATTACTCATCAAGAAAGGGGAAGTCAGTACAATGTCTACTTATTTGGTAAAAATGTAACACATTGCCTACTTACCCACCTTATTCTCTTCTTCTAATTTTTGTGATGTGGCTAGTGAACCAAGAATGTTATTTCCTTGATAGTCTCACCTGACCAACTTTCTGTTACAGAGGTTTAACCTGGAACTTTATGAACAGAAGTCAGGAAGTCCATGAATTAGGATGGGAAAATACTACCTACACCTATATTTTTACTGACCTTTAACTGAAAATAATATTTTCCTGCATTATGAATATAGATAACAGAATATAGTAGTATTACTATTTGTGAATTTGTAAGCAATAAAATTACAGATATATTCATGTAATGTTACCATTTATGCAAAACTTAAAATATATTTACATTTATTATTATAAAATTTCACTAGTTATTGAAATCACTACAAGATCTTGTTATTTAATACATTAATAAAAAATCAGATATATTACTCTCTCCTGATGATTTGGTTTTAAATATTTAGATAACTAAATTTCAGTGTAACTAACTTATTTTATGCCAAGTATATATTTTATTGTTTTCATTTAAAACTATTTTTTGAAAAAGGGGTACATAATCTTCACCAGATGACCAAAGGGATACATAGTACATACATAAAAGTTTACACACCAGTGTATGACTGTAGTTTTGTTAGAGCCAGATATGTTTCTATATTACCCACATCACTAGTAGAGCATAATTATGAGAACTTTTCATTAGTGATTTGATGCTTTTGGATTATTTATTTGAATTTCCATATGTGGAAATATCACTTAACAAGAAAAAATTCAGTGCCTACTTATGTTTATTTTACCAAAAACAAAAAAGGAAATTATGCTTTACTAATAGTTAATAGATGGGTGATACTGGTGCCCTCATGAGGTCCATGTATTTGGCAATCACTTGTCACAATGCAGAAGAATTGCTAAAGGAAGGCTGTGTAATTATTAAGGGCTCATAATGGTGAACTCATTATTCTTTCACTAGCAGAACATTACAATATTTTGAAGGTTTTATGCTATATTTCCCCAGAATGGTTAAACATTTTACTAAAAGAATACCTTTCAATAGTAATTTCTAAAATAATTTGAAATGTAATGGGATTAAGTTTAA
The DNA here is from genome assembly GCA_004026885.1 of Lyroderma lyra. Lineage (NCBI taxonomy): Eukaryota > Metazoa > Chordata > Mammalia > Chiroptera > Megadermatidae > Lyroderma > Lyroderma lyra. The sequence continues at coordinate 18,245 of PVJL010015076.1, read as the reverse complement.
AGAGGAGTGACTTAATTTTCCATTTTCCTCTCATTTTTCTCATTTTATAAAGAAATAAGTAAAAGTTTCAAATTTGTTGATCTTATATGAAAAATGTCAGTAATATGCTCCCAAACAGATATATTACAACAAATAAATAAAGGTACAACCTGTCATTTCAATAGAAAGGTGGCATTTTATTAAGATAGAGAAGTGACTCATCTTCAAAGGAAAGTTGTCCTATAGAGACAATAGTTTAAGAAGAGATGTTAAGAAATTTTTCCATCTTTATGTAATTTTATTGCCAAAAATGATATGTGTCACATATATGAGGGCTGTTGGAAAGTATCCCCCCTTGTAACATGAAAAATATAGGCATTTGTGGCTGGATTTTTTCTGAGCAGCCCTCATACTTGACAGTTTCAAGGCTCTGAAATAAGATTTAGAAGCTAAAAATCTTCAAAGTTAAAAATTTTAGTGCATTTTAACTTGTTTGGGAGTAACATAAAAATGCAATGTCTTAATTTGAAGGAACTCTCCATCATGAAAAATGGAAAGGTTCTTTCTATCTGTATTTCAACAAAAATCTATTTAGAAAATGTAATTTAAAAATTATGATAATTGTTTAATAAGAACAGTCAATGATGTCTCTTCTATTTTTATATGTGGACATTTATATGCTATTTGTCAATCTATTATCATTAAAAGATAAGAAATAAAGTAAACCAAATTTTATAAAGGCTTTAAATTGGTAAACAAATTTTTAAAAATCATGAAAACAATCATTTTGACAGAAATACTAATTTTAGTAAAACCAAATGCTTTGTACTATTAATAAAAGTATAATTAGATATTTTGTATCATATATATCTTATCTCATTAACTTTTCATGTTTGATGTATTTTACATTATAAATATTCTATTAGTTTGGTAGTACATGTATATAATTTATTGAAGTTAATAAACATGTATGGGGATACAAATTTTTATTTTTTTCATAATAAAGTTCATAATCCCAAGAGTTTGCACATCACTAGAGTAAACATATAAGAATTTCAATGAATGAACAATATTGATTTTAATTTTTTGTCAACTGATATTTTAAAAAATTCATGAACTGTTATATTGACTGCTTTTAATATCCTAAGTGGTCATTTGAAAACCATTTCCTCTTGAAGGTCACTTGAAATGGCTTTTACTAGTAAGGCTATCTGTTTCAGGTTTCAATTAATTCATGAGTTCTTATAATTATGGGCATATTTTACACATCCCATGTTCCATAACACGGTAATATTGTCTCCTAAGTAACTATTTCAGCCATCTCTTGAGGTTTTCATTAACTTTTGTTGTTCTGTCCTGTCCTCTCTCCACTACCAATACCTTAATGTCTATTTATTCAGATCCTGTGTTCAAATTATTGCATGATTTTCCTAACCAGTCTCTCTATCCCAGGTTGCAGCCTGTTTAGTGTTGCTGCCAGAATATTTCCCAAAGTAACCCCATCTTACCTCCAGCTTCTAAATAAAATCCCAGTTGCTGAGAACTGTGACAGAGTTCCTGCTTGATCAGGCCCTCAGCCTCTTTTAAACTACTTGCATCACCGTAAGTGGTCCCATTTGTCACCACACTATTGCGTACACAGTTATCTTTGTAGGAAACTTCATTTTTTTCACACTTAACACATTCTTCCTTAATTCTGACATACTCTTTTTGGGAATGAATGACTGATGTTCATCACTCATCTATTGCATTTCATTTGCTTAAACACTCCTAATCTGTACTTCTCCTGCTCCCACATTAATATTTATCAATTTATTTATCATATTTTAAAATAAATTATAGTTACCAAGAATATATACATAAGGTCTTTAACAAGAAATTCTAAAATGTAACAATTCCTTGAATTGTTACTCATAGAAGTGAAATATTGAAAGTTTCTGTGAATCAGTCCTCAAAGAATGTTTTTTTTTCACTCTGTATCATACTATTTATTATATTAAAGATAAAGAAGAGAAAAAAGGGGAGTTCTCTGATGGTGTAGTGGCTTAAGGCTTCGGTGCTGGCACTGTCAGCGCTGCGGCCTGGGTTCGATTCCCAGTCAGGGAGCTACCCACATACCAAAAAGCAAAAAAAAAAAAAAAAAAAAAAAAAAAAAAAAAAAAAAAAAAAAAAAGAAAAAAAAAAAGAAAAAAGGAAAAAATATGGAAAAAAGACATGGCATAACAACTGAAGAATGTGCATGTATTTCTAATGTTCATAAAAACTTTTATGATTTTAAAGAAAGAAAATGGACTATCCTCTCTTTACACAAGAGTCAAGTATTTTTATTTTTAACTATGAGGAGAAATATTAATCACCCTTATTAAATAGAATAAAAGATCCACAAATCATGTAAAATTATATCAAATGTAAATTATATAGCAACAGAAAAAAAAAAAGAAAATGCCCTCTATTTTAAGAAGATAAATTAATACTCTCCTTTTATGGTGAATTAACAAATGTGAAATGTTAGAATGTTTTTAAATTATGAGTATGCTGAAGAAATACAATTAATAAATTCATTAAGATGCTACTTTGCAAACTAAAATTATTTTTAAAATTTATTCTGGTTAAACCCTCAGAGTACATTTAAAAGTATATTTAAAAATATTGATATGTGTTCTTGCTGAAGTGCCTTCCATCCAATTTCAACTTCTAAGTATTTATTTTCAGAGAGAATAAAGAAAATAAATTCCATTCTGAAATGGAATTTCAGCGAAAACACCAACTTTTTTTCACAGAAGTTTTCAACAATCATCACATGAAAACTGGTTATTCTATAAATAAATATTTCTTGTCAACAGTGCTCCTATGATGGATGGGAGTAGATATCTATTTTTTTAACTAATATTCTTTACTAAAATAAAGATTAAATTGTTTAGTGAAAATAAAGCATTTTTAATGTATAGTTTCAACTTTGCTATTTATTCTTGATTTGAATCAATGGTGTGTATATGTATGTAGTCTTCAAAACATTCACTGTCCCTTTCTTTGTGCCATTATTTTCTAGCTAATTTCTACTGGTTCTCTTTGTGTAGGAGAATTAGTCTTTTTAATCTACCAATGTAAGTTAGCTGACTTTCTTTGACCAGTAAAATATGAGTGGAAGTGATGTATGTTAGTTCCTAGTGGAAGCTTTAAACCATTGCATGGTTCTACCATAGGTCTTTACCCCAACATGAAGTCAGCATATCTAGACAATACCTTCAGCTTCAAATTCATGATAGAATAAAGCACTGTAGCAACACTTTCAAGAATCATAATATGAGAGGAAAATAACCTTCATTATTGAATTCTATAGAGATATGGAAACCATTTGTTATTGCAACTTAACTTTGCAAACACTGACTAATTCAGGAGGGTGTACAAAGTCAGACAATTAAGTTCTCAAACTTGCCACTGCGTGCTTACATTGACAGCATTGTACAAACAACTTGATAAGGTTTCCTAATCTTAGTATATCTGTGTCTTATAGCTGTGTTTGTGTCAATGTGTAGCGGTGTTCTGCTGAGTGGTGTTCATTATTTTTGTTGCATGTTTTTGTGTGCCATTGCTAGAAAGTTAGAGCTTGAATTAGAGCAGTGAACAAACATTAAATTTCTTGTTAAACTTGGCAACAGCAAAAGTGAAATCAGGGACATGTCAGTTCAAGTTTATGGGGATAATGCCATGAAGAAAACAGCAATGTACATGGAAAAAAAGATTTTTCTGAGGGAAGAGAAAGCGTTACTGATGAGGAGAAGTCAGGGAAGTCAGGAATGAGCAGAACTGATTGACTTGTGCTTCAAAATTTTTGGTTGACTCTGAGAAGCATAGCAGACCAAATAAACATCTATAGAGAAACAGTTAGGAAAATCTTAACTGAAAATCTTGGCATGAGAAAGGTGTGTACAAAAATGGTCCCAACAGAGCTCACAAATTAATGAAAGCAGAAGAGTCAAAGTTTGCCAAGACCTTTTGGGGAGGCAAAACAGTGTTTTGAGCCCTGTTATTACTGGTGATGAAACATGGGTGTACCAATATGACCCTAAAACAAAGCATCAAAGTACACAATGGAAGTCAGCCAATTCTCCATGACCGAAGTTTTCATCAGTCCAAATCAATAGTCAAAAAGATGTTGTTAACCTTTTTTTATATCAGAGGGATTGTTCATTATGAATTTGTACCAAGTCGACAAACAATCAACTAAGTTTACTATTTGGAAGAGCTGAAAAGGCTGTGTGAAAAAGTTAAATGATACAACCTGAACTTTTTGTCAACAGCTTACATGGCCCTTGCATCACAATAATGCACCAGCCACATGGCACTGTCTGTGAGGGAACTTGTAGCCAGTACACAAATAACTATATTGGAACATCCTCTCTACTCACCTGATTGGGACCCTAAAGACTTTGTTCTTTAACCAAAGATAAAAAAACATATGGAAAGAAAGGCATTTTCATGATATTCAGAACATCAAGGGTAATATGACGATAGCTGTAATGGCCATTCCAAAAAAAAAAAAGACATTCCAAAACTGCTTTGAATGACGAACTACATGCTGGCATCAGTGCATAGCTTTCCAAGGCAAGTACTTCGAAGGTTATTGTAAGTGACATTTAGCAATGAGGTATATAACACTTTTTCTAGGATGAGTTCATGAACTTAATTGTCAGACATTGTATCAATGGCCTACTTATTGCAGATGTACCCTAACAATAATGCCTTCTTAGCATTTTCTTCTCTTCTGCATATGATTTTATCTTCTACCTTTAGTACATTATGCCACTAATTTATTCTCATATATGGTTCCCCTTACTAGTCTATGGAAGTTTCTTAAGACCAAGATCCATGTCTTATTAATTTCTGTTTTGCTTGTGCCTAACCTGAACCTATAATAATAATACCTTACAATTTTTAGTATTTTTATGTACCAGTTTTTGTACTAAGCATTTAATAAACATTATGTTGTATAATTATCTCAATAATCATATGAGTTAGGTACTCATATGAAAGAACAGAGGCACAAAAGTTTTATGCAGTGTCCCCAAGTTGGTACAGCCAGTAAATGTAGAAGTAGGATTCATTCAAACTCCTAACTTTGTTTTAAATCACTAAGTTACAGTACCTTTCTAAAGATATATATCTTAATGACATTATTTCTATAGAATTTTATATGTACAAGTAGTGTTATGGAGCTCCAGGTCAATATTAGAGGCTGAAACATCTGCACTATGGAGTTTAAGGAAAAAGAAATTTTCAAGAAGTTGTAAGAAATGGAGAAATGGAGGGAAGGAAGAAAGGGGAGGGAAGGAGGAAAGAAGGCCAAACTAGTGAACTCTTTGCTTTGTTTATTTCTCTGAGCTTCCCACTCCCACCTGCTCATACTCCCCACCATGTTACTGTCAAGGCCATCAAAATAGGGTTCTCAGAGCAGAAATGAGCCAGCAGAAACCAGGATCCTGATGAGTGCAAGGAGCAGTTTCTGGATCTCCTGGCAGAGGAGTTTTAGGCAGAGCCTGAGGCCCTGTGCTGGGACCACATCTAATGCTCTGTGATCACAGAAGCAGAGCTTCAAGCTCTGGTTGCAGACCAGCTCCTACTGAGGCGCTAGAGCTCAGGGTTCAAGGGCAAATACTTCATATCCCAACATCTACTCTTTTGCTTAACTTTTTGAACCTCAATTTCCTCAGCTTTCATAGTACCAAACTTGAGCAGTTTTATAAAATTTAAAGGTGGTACACAGTAAACTCTCATTAAATCATCAGATTATGTTTGGTTAAGTGGTCAAAATATATTTTGGGTCAGGCCAAAACATAAGTAGGGTCTATAAGAAACTCATTTATATATTCTCTTTGAGCATTAATAAAACATTTCTTGTCTGAACACCTTGTGTGTTCCTCTTTAATACTCTCTGAAAATAGTGACAGCATTTCAAGGAAATGCTTAAAAGTTATTAGAAAAGATTTTTTGTAAGTATTTTCAAAATAGGTAATGGCAGTTTATAGAAAAGACACCTACACCTATATTTTAAAAAAACATTAATTTGGCAAATTACTTTATACATTTGGAAAAATAGATATTTTGGAATTTTCTTTACATCATTTCTAAAATTCTTTTTAAGAGGCACAAAATGATATACAGATTTGAAGATCAGTATTTAAAACTATCAAAGGTAGATTAAAATGTTTAGCCCTTTCTCACAACATATACAGGTAAATGGAGATTATTGGTGCTGGAATAATAAAGATAATATTTGTATTTTGTTATCTTAAATAGTTTAATTTAACCAGTTTATTTTCTTTAAAAGTGACATATTCATTGCCAATGTTAAAGGTTTTTTCAGTTAGGATGTAATAATTGAAACACAGAGGGTGCCAAAAAATGTACACACATTTTAAGAAAGGAAAAAACTCTCTTTTTTTATTTCTATCGCAAGTTATTTTTCATGTAGATAATATCTTTACAAAAATCACAATCCAAGAGTTTACTGCCAAATTTGCAACTTGTTTCCCTTCACTGCTTCTGTTTCAATGTGACTAATACTGGGAGCCTTCGTAGCATCATTGCTTCATGTAGTTTGTATGCATGAAACAGATATAAGCTCATATGATCAGGTATCTTTCACTCTTATGAGCAAATATCTACAACAGGCAATTAACTGCATTTCGTATCGCATTTAGTCATTTACAGAAGATTTAACAATACTGTTCATGGACATGATATCGATCTGCACTGTGGCTAATTTATCTTTCCTTCCCTGCAACTGAAGTATGTGGAGCATACTTCATTTTTCTTCCAAAAAACTAGCATATACTAGATTTTGCTTTCTCAAAATATTACTGGATTTATTTATAAAATTCAGCATTAACATGTATATGAAGGTCTTAATTTTTATCACATAAAGGCATTTATAAAAATACAGAAATGAGCCTTATTTAATAAGTATAATAAAAGCAAGCCCAGTGCCCCTGAAGTTCTCTAAGAGCTCACCGTTGGCCCTCATAACACAAAGCACAAAGACTGCAAAAACACACAGCTTTCTCCTCCATTTCTTTGTCCTCAGTACACACAAATGCATACACAAGTGTGCTGCAGAGGCTTAAGACTGTCCAGTGCTGCAGAATATACTTCCTTTGTAGGATCTATCATAGTCTAAGTTTATTGTGTGACTAAGAAAAGTAGGGCCACCATAACAGGGATAGAGAAGGGGACTCGAACAATTTATTATCATTATATTAAAACATGCATGGCAGACAATGATGAAATGCCTAAAGGTGAGGAAGTCATGAGTTTGCATAAATCCTCTTAAGCTTTTTCCCCTAATGGCAATGGAAATTATTTAGATAGAAACAGAAAGACTGAGAAAACAAGCATGATCTTCACTATTGAGGAATCATAATTTAAACTTTAACAAGCTTTTTGACGTGTCCTTCACATTTCATCTTTCTAGTTTTTCTGGGGATATTTTTTTCACTTAATGTCTGTCCATCATAACAAGTTTTTTTTAAAAATGCTAATACATACATATTCATGCTAAAAGCAGAAGAAACAAAAAACTACAACTTCCCAGTTAAATAATAACTTGAGTTTTTGGAATTTAATTTTTTATTCCTCTTTTTTCTTTATCATAAAGTATTCTTCTTAGTATTCAAAAAAACTCCAAGATTTGCATATAAATCTAATTGTGTGTATTCATGCAATACTTTACAATTCATGACAAAATATTCATAGATATTAAAATTAATTTGTGAGGGAAGAGTCATTGTATTCAGAATAGAAAAGTGCCAAGCTTCTTGCTCTTCTACTTTTTACTTCCACTTAACTGTCCACAGCATGGACTTATGAGAAGTGTTAAACATTTACCTAAAAAAGAGCTGCACATCTGAGAAAGGTGTATATATGAACTATGTCTTGTATATCTGTGTACTTTTGGATATGTACTTGTTGCTTTCATCATTATTGAAGAGAAATGTAAGACTTTACATATTGAGAAGAGACTGGTCCAAATAAGAAGTCACTAAACTTTGTGAAAATTGGAAGTTACTTTTATTACTTGCATTACATAGTAAGCCACAAAGCTATTTAGCAATTGACCAGATATTTATATATTTATTCTGTGTAAATCAATTTAAATGGCCAAAATCAAGAATACTAAATTCTCTGATTTTTAAGACAAATTTTTAAACAGATTGAATTCAGTACATATATTTATTTATTCAGTTATGTCTTATAGGTACGTTGCTTACTTTCCTGTTGATGTAAGTCATAGGACTTTCTATACTTTATAGAAATAGAATATGATATTTTCAGTAAACATAATGGTATCTTAATATTTTGAGAGTCACTTCTCCAGTCCCCACTAACCTCTCTGTGAAAAACAAGACTCAGTGTTTACATCTTAGAATTTTATCACACTATTTTTATAGTTGAACTTAACAGAAAAATTAAAAGTTTGACTAAGTATCTAATGATGTATTTGGAGCCATAACACCAAAATTTGAAAAGGAAATTTTACTATTTAACATATAGGAGAAAAAATTTCATGTTTATCTGTTCTTATATCTAGAGCTTTCTCAGAGCTGTTGATTAGGCTTACAACTTTTATCATAGATGAAAGAGAGAGAAGTTTAAGACTACAACCTTGTCTATAGTTTAGTAAAAGGAATATCCTGCATAGCACGTTTTACATTTCCCATCTTCTTGTTAGAAATTTTATAGACCATTAGCTTATATAATTCACGATACCATACTGAACATACATGATACTTTCCAGTGTAATATAATTGATGTCATAAACATAGAGGGTAAAAAAGATGATATGTTTAACCTAAAAGTTCAAGTAAAGGTTTTGAAAATACCAGGTGACTGCAGAGGGAGTCCAACTGTTTGAAAATACTTGATCTTACCAATTCAAAAAAGAATACTTAGGATTTTGGAAACACTATTAATAAAAAGCCAGAAAATCTATAGATTGTCATTTCTCTTTCAATTTGAGTCATCTAGGTAAATTACCCCATACCTGAATCTAAAATAATATATTTTCAAATAAAATTTGGATGTTTGAAAAGAGCCAACAGCGATATCACATTACATATGTAATGAGAACTTCTTTTCACACTTAAATAGGATCATAACAACAACAAACATTGAGATTTACATACAAATTTTAAAAATATAGAGACAATGAAATTAATAGATGGTTATAGTACATACATAGGCAATTAAACTTATTGTGCTTATTTCATTCAAACATTCTATTTGCCTATGTGATTTTAAATATCAAATCCTCTTTAAAAAGTCATTTAATAATCTAAAATCAATAGTTTGCATCTATCTATTCAAGGATAAAATTTAGTTTTTGAAATTCAAGATGATAGCCCCTTCTTAAGTGTCACTTTTAGAGAAAACTTCTAACTGTGACATTGCATTACAACTAAATGTTCTGTTCTAGAAGTCAATGGGAGTCTTGTTCATAGAAATGTGACCATAAATGGACCTACTATGATACTGTAGATCTTGTTATTTAGTTATGAGGCCTCTCTCATGTGTGATAAAAGTTGACTTGAGAGTTTGTGGATTGGAGAATAATTATTTACTAAAATTGCAATACATTGGTTTCAAGAGATTTGTTTTTCAACTGATCATTGCATGATGAATATGTCATCAAGATAACAATAATTTATGTTATTTTTCTGATGTTCTTAATCTGGAAACTATGAAGAAAGTATACAACCTAAATTTGATTTGTTTAACAGTGATACTATGTCTGATGGAAACTTTATGTCTACACTAAGGAGATTTGTATATTAAATCACATTTTTATTTCAAGTGGAAAGGATGTGATTTTTTAATATTTAGGTCTGTGAGAGTAAATGCAGTTTAAAAGATATTGTACCATTTTTTCATAGCCTTTTAAAGTAATCAACTATGAGATATTAAAGGAGCATTATAATATGAACCTCATCCAATAAATAAGCCCTAATAGTTATTGGAAGAATAAATTACTAGAATATGTTCCCCTTAAAAGGTAATGTGATAACCAGAAACATTATCTGACTAATCAGAATTTTTTAAAATATTGAAATTCATGCAAATACAGTTGGGGTTTTTTCTAAAATTACATTTTTTTTATTTTTGGGTTTTTTGTTTTTGGAAATCAGCCAAATGTACTTTATATAATTTTTTAAATACTTTATAAATTTATTTTATACATTATATAAATTTTTAAAGAGACAAATAAAATGTATTATGATATAAAGCACAAAAATTTAAAAAGAGTTTGCTTTATTCTTGATTAAGCCACATAGGCAAAAGTCCCATATAACCTCACATCTTCAGAAAAAGGAAATAAAAAATGTAATAACACTGCCAAGAATTGAACACTTAAAGTAAAACTACCAGAATAAGTCTAAATTACTTAAATGTGAATAGAAAATAAACCAGGGTTTATACAATTTCATTAAAGGAAGAGATTTACATGATTACAATGTATAAAATTAACAATTACAAAAAAATTGCTCAACTTTGTTAATAGTATAATGACTAATATTTAGCCCTGCCTTGAGGAATTTATAGTCAGAAGGTAGGAAAGTTATACATATGTAGTGATAAAAGGATTTAACTGTCACTAAGAGAAGAGAAAGAGAAAGAGATAATTAACATAGAAATAAGTCCTGTGAAGCTCAGAGTCTCCCATCTGTAGAAATTACAGTGGTAGTAAAAGCCCATACATTACCAGTGAATGGACTTTTCTCAGAGACATCACTTAAAAGTCCCTCTAAGGAGCTATAAGTACTATTTTGCTCTTGACAAAAGTAGCTTTTCTGAGAAGGTAAAGAAATGTTTTTCTTTCAAACTACAAGTCATAATGAATCTGAAAGCCAAGATGTGATGTATACCAGAGTGACTCTAGCACATTGAAAGTAAGTTTAAACAAGTGTGTTGTCAGGTGTTTCGCCTGTGAATGGAAAAAATTGTGTTAAATTCCAAGACTTTTAATTTGCCTGCTTCTACAACTGTTAAAAAGAAAAAATGAGATTTGACATAAGGAAACCTGTAAGCTTGTAAAAGAAATAAGAATGATCATTAAAAGAATGAAAATTGAATTCCATATTATGTTACTGATATATTATTATACAATAAAACATATATTATCATATTCAAAAGGGTCCCCTCCAATTATTCATGGTATAAGATAAGGCATATGAGAATAGACATGGCTAATGACCTTACCTGTTAAACTATGACATAAAATTACCAAAAACAAAACAATAATTTGAGTAAAAGATAGGAATAAAATGTTACGTTACCATTTCTAATGAAATGAACTATTCTGTTGCCAATTGACATAACCCTTGAATAAATAAACCTGCAGTTTATATCATTAAAATGTTTAAAAATTCAACCTATTACTTTTAATAAATCTATGTATTCAAGAACCACTCAAGAAGACTTTTCTCTCTTAAGAAGTAAAACCAAATAAACAAAACCAAAAACAAGAGCAAATCCAACAAAAACAGAAACAATACTACATAAAGGGGCTTTGTAATAAATAAAAATGTATTGTTAACATATTATTCTTATAGTTTTTTAACTTTTTGCCTAGTTAGAATAAAAAATAACATTTACAGACAGTTGGTAAATTCACCCAAATCGAATAATTTCAGAGTAAATGTTATTATTTATTTGTCTTATCTGCTGCCTGAACTGTAAAAGACAGAGGACACAAATTAATATATTTCAGGACAAATGAGAACCATCATGATGTGTAAAAATGTCAAAGTGCTCTTGTGAATTTGTTGGTGTGCAAACAATTTAAATGTCAGAGTGATCATACAAAACGAAGACTGTTGAGATTTGAACTTTACTTTTGGTCATTATTTTTCTGTATTGTAATCCAAACATAATTTTTAAAAACTAAGAATACCAGACTCATAGAAGTAGAAGTCAGCACAGCTACACCTTTTTCTTATCACCCAGTCACCTCACTCAAATCCTGATAAAACAGTTCTGTTAGAGTGGCTGAGATAAATGACTTGTCTTTATTTACCTCATATTCTGTACAAAATCAAAATAAATATAAATAAGATAATATTAAGAAATAAATGAATATAATTCTTTTATATAACTCCCTGAAGTTCATTAGCTATCTATTTAATTTCACAAAGCTCTACCTTCCAATAGTGGGGCTTCGTGGGATTAGAATGTACATTATTTTGAGCCACTATTATGTGAGTAATCTTCAAAACTTAACTTTATAAAAATTAGTTTAAATAACTCTAATTTCCAGATAATGATCCCTTCCAGTGCAAAACAATTATTTTTCAAAATTACCTATTTAACAAGTACTTATTGCATTAGTACTTTAGGTTGTGCAGAAAACAAATATCACATGTCTTCTGATATATGAGGTAGTCAGCTCCTTTGTTGCTACCATATAACTCTCATTATTATGTTTTCTTTGGAAGGTTTGGTCATTTTTCAAGTAGGTCAAGTTTAATTTCTTTCCTTTTAGGTGTGTTTTAATGCAGTTGGAGAAATTATACTCAAATGGACATGGCAACATTTTTTCTGCGCATTAGGAAAAGTAAAAGAAAATATAAAAACAACTTGATAATGTTTAAATTCTTATAAAATTCATTTCATTTAATTAATCCATTTGTAGCATTACTACAGAGTTGATATTATAAGAAAATTCAGGGGAGACAATGTCTATATTATCCTAAGTTATTTCACTCTCTACTTTTGTCCAGTCTATGATATTTAAGAATCCTTCATCATAGGTCAGCTTGATCTTAAGCGGTTACTTCCTCTTTGCAGACTAAGAATCCTTCATTATGTGTATAATTAAGTATAATAAAGTAACTCAGAGGCTAAAAATAATTGCATCTATTATATTCCTATAAATGTACAGGGTTATAATTTTTCATTGTTCTCTTTAATTTGAAAGTGCCTTTTCAGGATATGTTTAACTTTCAGAATTTATCTTAAGTTACTCAAATCTTTGAATTTGAAATAGAAGATGCATAAAAAAATTAAAATCTTTTTCCTTTAAATTTGATTTTAAGTATTTTTACTATGTACTTTTCTAAGTATATAATTACTTGCTATATTTATTCCCTAAGAAATATGGGTGATTATCGATTTTTCTGTTCATTCTACTAGATAGTATCATTAAAATTAGTAGGGATTTAATGTTTCGTGGCAACTGACTTTAGAATTTTGAGACCTGTCATTATTTTTGCCAGAATGTTAATACAGCTAAATGGCCAAAGAAGGCCAGTTTGTCATTTACTGTATGGAAGATTTTTCCCTTATGACAAATATCAACCATTTAGTGACTTAAAGCTGAAATGTATTTTATAATTGAGCTCCTATAGGCACTTTTGCTTTCTTGAATAACTGATAAAAGTTTCTATTTCTTTCTCGCTCTTGTCCGATATGGAAAAGGTGAAACAAAAAATGGCAAAAGTACTAAAAGGCATCAAAATCAATGAGTTCAGAAACTGTTTTTAGCAGTGAAAAAGCATCTTGATATGTGTATTGCATCAAATGGAGAGTACTCTTATGGTGACCAAAGTTTAAACATGTAAGAATAAATGCACAATTTTTATAAACAAATTCCCATTTTCACTGGGTCCCCCCATATAAATATGTTAAATATACTATGTTTTATAAATATATTTTAATAAATATATATTGTTTATTATATATAATTATTTAAATAAGTTTAATATTAATGTATAGTTATTATATTGTGTATAACAAATATAGATAATAAATATAAATATTTATAAAATATATTACTGGTAACCTCTGTATAACATGGTTTCGCTATAACATGGTTTGAGAGTTGGGGAAAACCCTCATACAACGTGGCATCCTAGAACACAGTTTCACTCTAACATGCTTTGAAAATTAGAGAAATCCCTGAACAACACAGAGTGTAATAAGAGCTTTTAAAAGCAAAAAGGTCTCATTCAAAATTAGGGAAATCCCCAAACAACATTGAACATAATAAATGCTTTTAAGAGCAAAAGATATTTAATACATATTAATATGTTATATTTTGGTGAAAATTGCTTTAATAAAGATATTTTTCTTAATTATAAAAATATAATAGCATTTTTGTTTTTAATTTTTGGGACCTAATCTCCTTTTTTATACTAGTTCTTTGCTTCATATAACATGGATTCGCATAATGCGGCATTTTTAGGAAACTAACAACCGTGTTATACAGAAGTTACCTTGGGTAGAGATCTGGTGAATAGGGAGAGTGGAGCTTGAAGGTGATGCCACTTTTGGTAATAAAACAAAACAAAACAAACAAACAAAAAATACTGCGGAACATTCAGTGCAATGTGGGCAAGTACGTTGCCATGCTACACATTGTTTGTGTAAATCACCCATCATGAAAGGGTTAAACTCGTTGAATCTCCAAAAAATATTCGCTGAACCTGAATGCAGACTTTCACAACAACACCAGCTGGTACACTGATGTAGATGGGTTCCTAGGACACTCATGTATTGGGTGAAGCCTGTACTACAATAGACCTGCCCTCCAGAAAATAATTCTGATTTTGTTGGAGGGAGGTCCCCCATCATATTTTAAATATTGTTACCATAAGAGGGTGTAAGGTCATTTCTAACACATATTTGTGAAATACACAATTTAGAAAAAACCTGCCTGTACACAAAAAGCTGTTAATCTGTATCTTTGTTGTACCTAAGATTCACAAATGTATAAAAACAAATTGTTCTTTCAAAAGCTCCGGATATATTTTCTCAAATCAAAATCAAAGTCCATGCAAGCAAACTATTGGAGACTATTTTGATTTCACTATCTTTTCTTTTTCTTCATGTATAATCTGCAACCAAATCATTTTATGAATAATTATATTGATTAGAGGGTTCCTTCTCTCCCATAATTATTATATAAGACATTTCTTTGTAAATATTTGATTGGAAGAGCTCAATTTTTCTTGAATATGTTTTAAGTCTCCTAAAATAATATAATCTGTTTAATGTGTTTGAGATGAGTGAAAATTTGCTAAATTTAGTGAAAAACAGCACTTAGCTATTTTGTAAAAATAACTTTTATAAAAAAATATGGATGGAAAATTTAAAATAAATAAATAACATTAAAGTCTCTTTGCCATTTTATTATTTTTCTGTTGGTCTTCCATGGATTTTTATGCTACTACTAGTAAAGGCTAAATAGAATTTCATTGCTGAATAGAATTAAATGAGAAATGAAACCTACAAAGTGAGTTGGGATGTAGATGAGAGGAAGGGAACTCTGATTTGAAAAATAAATACAATGTCTGAGAATTAAGTTCACAGACTCATCCTAGAAAAAGTGCTACATGCCTGATTGCTGAATATCACTACAGTCACCTTTGAAGTACTGCACTTGGGAAGTTATGCACTGATGCCAGTGCCCAGTCCACCCATCCTTCAAAGCAATTTTGGAACTCTTTTTCTGGAGTGTTATCAAAGCTGTTGATGTATGACACTTGATATCCTGAATGTCATCAAAATATCTTTCTTTCAATATTTTGGGACCAGATCAGGTGAGTAGAGAGGGTGTTCCAATACAGTTATTTGTGTACTGGCTAAAAACTCTCTCACAGACACTGTCCTGTGATCTGGTGCATTGTTGTGATGCAAGATTCATGAGTTGATAGTAGAAAGTTCAGGTTATTTTCCTTTTCAACACTTTCAGAAAGTAAACTTGTTTGACTGCTCAGTTGGTACAAATTCATAATAAACAATCTCTCTGATAGCTAAAAAGTTTAACAACATTGTTTTGACTCTTGATTTGGACTGATGGAACATCTTAAATCATGGAGAATGGCCTGACTTCCATTTTGCACTTTGACACTCTGTTTTAGAGTCATGTTGGTACACCTATGCTTCATCACCAGTGATAACATGGCACAAAATTTCATCTTGCCTCTCCAAAAGGTCTTGGCAAATTTTTACTCTCTTTTGCTTTTGTTCATCAGTGAGCTCCTACAGAACCATTTTTACACACACCTTTCTCATGTCAAGA
Organism: Lyroderma lyra; assembly: GCA_004026885.1. Taxonomy (NCBI): domain Eukaryota; kingdom Metazoa; phylum Chordata; class Mammalia; order Chiroptera; family Megadermatidae; genus Lyroderma; species Lyroderma lyra. Next base: position 2,191 of record PVJL010015076.1, on the reverse strand, counting down.
TTTTCAGCTAAGATTTTCTTGTTTCTGTATTGATGTTCAATTGGTCTGCTATGGTTCTCATAGTCAGCTGGTGATTTTGACACATAATTCGATGAATTTTTGCAATGTTTTTGTCAGTTCTGCTCGTTACTGGCCTCCCTGACCTTTCTACATCAGTGATGCTTTCTCTCCCATCAGAAAAACATTTAATCCATTTGTACACTGCCATTTTCTTCATGACATTATCCCCATAAACTTAGACTAACATGTCCCTGATTTCACTTCCATCTTGCCAAGTTTAACAAGAAATTTAATGTTTATTTTGTTTTCTAATTCAAGCTTTGACATTTTTGTGATGGCACACAAAACACGCAACAAAAATAATGAACACCACTCAGCAAGACACATCTACATGTTGACATGAACACAGCTGTGAGACACAGATATACAAAGGTTATGAAACCTTACAGAATTGTTTGTACAGTGCTGTCAACATAAGTACACAGTGGCAAGTTTGCGATTGTCAGACCTTGTATTAATAATGGCATTTTAACATTCTTAGATGCTTACTTGGTATTTGGAACTACTCTAAATGCTTTACATGTATTAACTCAAACTTTTCAATAACCTAATGAGAAGGTAAATTTTTATACTTATTTTATATTTAGGTAACTGATGCAAAAACAGGTTAACTAATTTACTTAAGGTAGCACAGTTAGAAGTGGTAAGGCTATGACAGGAATTTAGCCAGTTCTACTTAATTGCCCACGCTCTTACACTGAACCACACTGACCATAAAATAAACATACAATTTTTATAAAATTAGTAAAACTAATATATTAAGATAGAAAAGCACTAATTTGCTTATATTATACAAAAACTGGAATAAAATAAAGAGTAACATCATTAATAAATGGAACACTTATAGTTTCTGGAACAAGATGATAAATCAAATATACATAGCTGTCTCCCCTGTCTCCTTTTACTATTTAATGTAAGTAAATATATACTAAATAGAATAAAACCATGATAAAATAGTAAGTGTAACCATTAGAACCTCTGACAAAATTTTGGAATACAGAGAGCATATGGAGTACTAGTGATTGATGAGCTACAGCAGAGAAAAACAGGCAAAACAGGTACAAAGCAAGACTGTAATGAAATTTGGAATTTTCTACCAGATGGGACTTTGCAGGGATTCCAAACGCAGAGTTACAATCTTTAAAAAACAAAAGTGGAACATAAAGAAATACTTCAGGTTTTTAGTTCAATGATCATCAATTGTTACTCAGTCCTATCCATACTCCTTACACAGAGAATGCTTGTCAGTGGAGATAGTTACTATCAGACCAAAAAGTGAATCTATATAATTCATAAGGAATATACATGATCTACCAGGGAGTAACTAAAGCCAGAGTATCAGGGTTGGCATACCAGATTAAAACCCTCCGTTTTCTGTCATATATGATAAATAGTTTAGTTTGTCAAGATTTTGACCACTAAATCTAAAATGAAAAGTGTAATTATACATGCTAAAATACCTAAAGCTCATAACAAGTTAAAAAAAATACACATAGGAAAAGTAAGTTCTTATAGTTAATCAAACTAATTATCTAAAAATATGAATATAAAATAAAAAGCTAGTGGTCATATTTAAGAAAAATGTTGCACAGGAGGGAAGCCTCACACTAAAAACAAATAAATAACACTAAGGGAAAGAGATAATTAAAAAACTAAAGGACATTTTAAAATAATCAAATTGGCAACTTTGAAGAATGTAAGAAACATTGCTTTAATAAATCAAATTAGGCTGCTATGAAAAATTAATTGAGATAAATAGAAAGACATTTCACCTGGCCAAAAAGGTAGTTGGTAAGTATGAAAGGGCAAATATGGATATAGGAAGGTTTTTATGTTAAAAATAAAAATGTCAAGTTTCTGCTCTCAGCAAATGATATCAACTTACTTTTATTCCAACATACAGTACATTCCCTGACCTCCTCCAGGTACATTGATTTATTATGAATGTTCTATGTCCTAGTGATGCCTATTAATGTCATAGGCCTTCTAAGAGAACCAAAGGTATATATTTTAGTATTAATTTATAGCATGATGAGACAGTTTGCTGAACATCAGCTTTATAATAAAATTAAATTGAGGAAAAGGCAGCTCTATACTATCATCACACTATTATTGAATATATATATATATA
>PVJL010015075.1:0-25692 GCA_004026885.1 Lyroderma lyra | reverse complement strand
CCATCTCAATATAAAGGTCTATTAAGTCGTGTTAGACCATCCTCAACACCTCCAATTGGTTGCTCGGTCCTTTCCGTCCTCTTATGTCCCTCCTACTTGATTTAACTCGGTCCTTTCTGCCTCCTTCCTACCTTCTCTCTATATCCTTAAATTCTCGAGCTTTCCGGCAGGGTCGTCAGGTTGTTGATGGGAGAAATGAGAATGCTCCTGCCCGGTCCGATTGGCTTTAGTCTCCCTGCCTGTGTTCCCCGAATAACGTCTCTGTAGGCTGGCTCTAGTTCGGCTGCCGGCGCCGGCCACGGCCCGCCGAGCGGAGCAAGCTTTCTATACGTTGCTTGCGCTGTGGCCTGTGAGTCTGACAGAATGACTGCCTTGGGGAGGACTCCAGCTCCCAACCCTGCGGGTCTTGACCATGGACAAGCTCCGTCCCGGGACCGGCTCCCCACCCGCCCGAGGGGTGCCAGGGTAGACCGGATGCCTTCAAAGTGCTGCTTAATATCTAAACGTACATAATTTATTGAACTGTTGCTAGGGGCCAGAGGTGCCCTTAGGAGCCCACACTCTAGACTCTAGAGCATTGATGATGATCACACAGAAATTTAATAACCAACTTGATAAGTGCTCAGAAAGAAAAATAATTGTTAGGAGAGCGGCTACCTAGGGGTCCTAACCTAGTCTGCAGTGAGCTGAGATGTGAAGAATGGATAATTCAGTAAGTAAAAGTGGGAGCAAAGTGTTACAGGCAGAGTTGTGTATTTGAAAGCTTTGAGGAAGGGGAAGCATAACGGGAACTGGCAATTGGAATGATTTCATACCATGATTGTCTAGGTGGCGTTCACAAGCAACAGTTGACAGATTAGGAAGCTGAAGTTCAGAGTTTAGCCACTTGCCTGAGGTCACCTGGTTACTAATTGGCAGGGTTTTAAACCCAGGTGTGACTTTTAAGCCTGTGTTCTTTACCATAATCTTATGCCACCTCCTCAGATAGAGAGAAGACTCACAAACCAGTTACAGAATGATCAGTGGCCATGATGGGATGAAATGATGGTCAGAGCCTTTGAGGTCAGAGAGATGAGGCTCCTAAATTGTCAGGCTCTAGGGTCACAGAGATTAACTGGATAGAAGATGAACAGGGTCTCTGCCTCCCAGGACTCATACATAGTTGGGTAGGGGAGACAAAAAGTTACATTGCATTAGTTCTCAGCCCATACTATAGGGCAGTGGTTCTCAACCTTCCTAATGCCGCGATCCTTTAATACAGTTCCTCATGGTGTGGGGACCCCTGTAAAATTATTCTCGTTGCTACTTCATAACTGTCATGTTGCTGCTGTTATGAATCGTCATGTAAATATCCGATATGTGTTTTCTGATGGTCTTAGGCGACCCCTGTGAAAGGGTCGTTCGACCCCCAAAGGGGTCGCGACCCACAGGTTGAGAACCGCTGCTATAGGGGCTATCTGAACCAAATGTGCATGGTCCGCGGAGGAGGACGTGAGTAACTCTAACTTACGGTGGACAAGTTTGCAAGAGGACAAAAAGCATTTCAAATACAAGCATTTCATGCGTAAAGGCAAGGAGTGATTAGGAAAATGAGAAGAGGTTCATTGCAGCTGGAGGAATTCAAATCCTGTGGAAGAAGTGGGCCTTAAGAATACAAAGGATTGAAGGGGCTCCCTGGTGGTGCAGTGGCTAGGCTTCAGTGCTCCCAGCCAGGGGGCTACCAAAAAAAAAACCCTTGCAGCTCACTTTGAACACCTACACTCCCAAAGGAGAAGCATGTCAGATTAACCTTTTCAGCTTCATCCTATCTGTAGAAGTGAGAATTGGGGGGGGAGTTACAAAATATAGGAAGTTAAATAATTTCCCCTTTCCTATGTAGACAATGAGATGATAAACTTTTTGAGGCTAGGACTTAGTCTATTCTTACCTTCCCAATTTGCTAATTGGTTTCCCCAGTGAGGTTGGGAAATGAGGTTAAGTATGATTCTAATCTCTGCTACTCTCACTAAACTCAGTTCTTGAAGGGCAAAGCTATGTCTTAATCATCTTTGTGTTCCAGGGCCTAGCATAGTGTCAGGTAATAGAGTAAATATTGATAAATGCTTGGTGAATAAACAGTAATCCTACCTTCCCAGCCTGATACTTCCCGGTGGACACCAGACCTCCTATGAAGAAACCTTACAAACTCTCCCCACCCATACTTCCACCCCTGGCCTCATGCTGCCATTTCTCACCCCCAGAGCAGGCTGCCCGCCTGAAGAAACTACAGGAGCAAGAGAAACAACAGAAAGTGGAGTTTCGTAAAAGGGTGAGAACACTTGGAGAGATCAAAGGCAGCATCAGGAAGGACTTCCAATAAGTTAGAATTAGAACTCAGTTTTTTTTGAAAATGTCTCAAGAGAGGTGAAGCCTGGAAGCCAATGGCATGGAGGAGGGGAAAGGAGTGGGGAGGCAAAGGCCCCTTGGCCCAGCTGGGGAGAGGGATATTGAGGCAGAGCCATCATCTCATATCTTCTTCCCATTTCCCTCTCCCAAGATGGAAAAAGAGGTGTCAGATTTCATCCAAGACAGTGGACAGATCAAGAAAAAGTTTCAGCCGATGAACAAGATAGAGAGGAGCATACTGTGAGTGTTTGGGGTTGGGGAGTCAGGAAACGGGTAGCCAGCGTGGCATGAAAGGGCCAGTGGGGGAATTCACAGGAGGAGGGTGCTTGGCCCCATCATGGCTCTACATATGTTTTCCCCTTTGTCCTCCCATCCCAGACACGATGTAGTGGAAGTGGCTGGCCTGACATCCTTTTCCTTCGGGGAAGATGATGAGTGTCGCTATGTTATGATCTTCAAAAAGGTGAAAGGCCCGAGTTCCCCACTCTCTCCTTTTCTGCCTGTACTCCCTCAGGGAGGGAAATGAGATGAAATACATTTATGGAACCCTGACCCCAGTCTCCCTTCTTGCCCAGGAGTTTGCACCCTCAGATGAAGAGCTGGACTCCTATCGTCGTGGAGAGGAGTGGGACCCCCAGAAGGCTGAGGAGAAACGGAAGCTGAAGGTGAGTTAAGGCTGACAGGCCCTGGAGCCCTGCAGCCCACCGCCTGGGAGGGGTTGGAGTCAGACCTCTGAGCATTGGTGCCCTGCCTATGCACCCCTAGGAGCTGGCCCAGCGGCAGGAGGAGGAGGCAGCCCAGCAGGGACCCGTAGTGGTGAGCCCCACCAGTGACTACAAGGACAAGTACAGCCACCTCATTGGCAAGGGGGCAGCCAAGGATGCGGCCCATATGCTACAGGCCAACAAGACCTACGGCTGTGGTAAGACCACAGTTGGGGACTGGGGAGGACACAGAAGAGGAGTACTGGATGGGGGCAGGGGAGGGGAGACTGATAGATCTAGGCCCTTCTCATCCTTCTCTCTGCCCCCAGTGCCCGTGGCCAACAAGAGGGACACGCGCTCCATTGAAGAGGCCATGAATGAGATCCGAGCCAAGAAGCGTCTCCGGCAGAGCGGGGAAGAGCTGCCACCTACCTCCTAGGCACCCCAGCACCCTGGGGCAAGGCAGGGGGCAGGGAGGAACAAGGCTGCTGCTATTATAACCCATCCTGGAACCCCACTGCCGAACCACCTCCTAACAGCTACCACTCAGGCTGGGGAGGCAGGTGTTTGTCACTGTTAAAGCTTGGATGTGTATGTGGTGTGTGTGTGTGTGTGTGTGTGTGTGTGTGTGGTGCACATGTGTGCACAGGTGGGTATTTAATCTGTATTATCTCTGTTCTCCTTGGAATTTTCTTCCCCATGGGGCTGGGGTTACTTTACATTCAATAAACACTGTTTGGCCCAATGTCTTGGTTTGTTTAAATAGAGAAAGGTGAGTCCTGGAGAGGGAAATTATTTTAGCTTGAGTAGTATAAAATTATTGTGTAGGCCAAAGATGGCCAAATCCTAGCATTTGCATAAGAGATAGTAATTTAATAGCACAATCACTAGAGCCAAATGGCCTAGATTTGGATCCTGGCTCTGCGAGTTACTCTTACGTTGGGAGGTATTTAAATTTCTTGTGCCTCAGTTTCCTTACCCATAAAATTGGGATGATAAGCTAACTATCTGGCAGGACTGTTTGAAAGATTACTCGGGTCAATATATGTCAGATACTTAGAGTCGTTCCATGTCTTCAAGCCCCACAGAAGTGGCAGCTGCTCTGGTTTTAACTCTCAGCCTCCACACTGCTGTGCACTCTGCAGACCACGCACTTCACCTTACTGGCAGATCTAATCCAGCTTTCCCCTCATGGTGATGTTAGACCATTGGTCCAAGAGCTGGTTCTGTCATTGTCTCCAGCTTCATTTCACGTGTGGCACCTGCTTCCCCCAGCCTCCTTCCAAAATGTGAACTCTTGTTCTAGATCCAGCCCAACTTCCCCTATGAGTAGCCCCTCACTTCTTGTCCCAGCGGGTTAGACCTCTGTTCTCCCTTTCCCATCCGACCTCCTGTCTTAACCCAGCCCAGAGACCAGATCTCCCTCCCACAAAGGAGTTCACCACTGTCTTGATTGACTCAGCATTTATTTCCGGGAGAAGGACTTGATGGCCTAGATCTGTCCTATAGGATCCGAGGACCTCCAGCTTCTCACTTGGCCTTTGGGTTACGGAACTTGCGCCCAGCAAAGACAGCCTTGTCTCCAAGCGCCTCCTCAATCCTAGAAGGTAGACCAAGTCAGAGTTGTGCCCTTCCGGCCTAACAGCCCTCAGCTCCCTATGCTCAGGCCCAGTGCACCCACTGTACCTCATGAGTTGGTTGTATTTGGCCAGACGTTCTGAACGGCAAGGGGCACCAGTCTTAATCTGAGGAGGGAAGAAAGATTCCAAGGGTTGCATGAGGCTAGAGAGGAGGGATTGGGTCTGGTGGCATTCAACTCAGGGGCAGGAGCCCAAGAACCCCAAGAAGACCTGCTGACACTTGGCAGAGAAGAACCATGAGTACCTGTCCTGTGCAGAGCCCCACCACAAGGTCGGCGATGAATGTGTCCTCAGTCTCCCCAGAGCGGTGGCTCACCATCACCCCCCAGCCGTTAGACTGAGCCAGTTTGCAGCTGGGAAGAGAGGACATTTGATAAGGCCTATAGGGACCATCTCAGTGGGAAAGCCAGGGGCTGGGTGTGGGGTTTTCCTGTTATTTTGGGGAGTGGGCACATGAGCACTTTGTTGGGAGGGTGATGACTAAGTTATTTAGCCAAGCAGGAGAGAAGAGATTCCTGATCTTGAACTTGGGCTGCTGAGAGGCTGGTGAGAAAGGCAGAATCTAGGAGAGAAGAATGGTATGGGGTGGCAGTGGGGACGGCAGATCACAATGGCAAAGCTCTTGGGGTCAGGCCAGTGGTCAGTCAAAGCCTTGAGGTCAGGAGGGTGGGGGTGGGTCAGGAGCCAAGGGCAGGTGGACTTGCAGTTAGTGGCCAGGGCTGCAGCTGGAGTGGGAAGAGCTGGTGGAGGGAGGTGATGGTGCACCCCAGGGCCAGAATGCACTCACGCCTGGATGGATTCAGTCACTGAGCCAATCTGGTTGACCTTTAGCAGCAGGCAATTGCAGGCCTTCTTCTCAACAGCCTGGGCAATCCTCTTGGGGTTGGTGACTGTGAGGTCATCCCCCACAATCTGGATGTCCACTCCCGAGAGAAACGAGGTCCAAGTGCCCCAATCATCCTGGTCAAAGGGGTCCTCGATGGAGACAACTGGGCAGGGAGGGGGGCAGAGTCGTGTTAAAGGTCTGAGGGCCTCATGAAGGGGTGACAGGTCAGAAGAGTTTGGATGGGGACTGCAATAGTGCTAAGGATTGGAATGACTAAGTTGGTGGCAACAGAGGCTCTGAAATCAGTGTGTTAGGCAGTTGCTAGGTACTCAGGCAGGTGCACTGGAACACTTGGAGGGGTCTCACCAGGATAGTTCTTAATGAAGCTCTTGTACAGCTCCCCCAGCTTCTGCCCAGTGATGTGCCGTGCGGGGTCATCAGGTGATTTGAAGTCCAGATCGTACTTCCCATTGCGAAAGAACTCAGACGCCGCCACATCCATGCCTATCACCACCTTGTCTGGGTAGCCAGCTGCCTGGATGGCTGTCTTCAGCAGCTCCAGGGCTAGGAGAGAGGCAAGAGAGGGCCTGAGGCTCCAGTGCACACTGTCTCCGTAGCCCCTTCCTCTCTGAAGACCCAGGGGTTCTGCTCCTCAGAGTGCTCACACTGACCCTCATTATTCTCCAGGATGTTGGGTGCAAAGCCGCCCTCGTCGCCCACGTTGGTGGCATCCTTCCCATACTTGGCCTTGATGACCCCCTTGAGGTGGTGGTAGACCTCGGCGCCAATGCGCATGGCTTCCTTGAAGGAGCTAGCTCCCACAGGCAGAATCATGAACTCCTGCATGGCCAGCTTGTTTCCAGCATGGGAGCCCCCATTGATCACATTGAAGGCCTGAGAGGTGGAAAGGGTGTTCAGACCTGGGATGGGATATGGGGGTCAAGGTGGAAGCCTGGCTTCCCTACTTACTAGCTGACTGATCTAGGATGAATAATTTTACTCCTCAGAGGCTCTTTCCTCAATTCTATAATGGGGATACCACCTGCTTCCCTGTAGGACTTTTTGCTGAAAATAAGAGAAATCAAATGTAAAGTTCTTAACATGTGCCCAGTACAAAACAGTTAACACTAATATGGTAATTACTACAGGCCAGGCACTGATCTAAGTGCTTTACATATATTCTATTAGCTTATTTCATTCTCAAAATTACCCTACAAACTACGTATTATTATTATTACTATTATTGTCCCCCACTCTACAGACTGAGGCATAGAGAGGTTAAATGACTTGCCGAAGATCACACAACTAGCGAATGGGCAAAACCAAGATTCAAACTCAGCAGTTTGTCTCCAGGGCTCAGGCTCTTATACAATCTCCCTAGTAAGTAACAATATAAGTGGAAACACCATTATTGAGTTGAAATCCAAAGGGTTTCCATAAAGAGGGAGTGTGGTTTAATAAGGATTAAATAAAATATAAAGAAATGCCAAGATCCTTGCCAAGAAGAAACTCTTGGTCTGATTTGGAGACTGGGGTAGAGGGCAGAATGAGAAGTTTGAGTTAGTGAGCCTAAGATTGGAATGTAAAGGAACTGGGCTATGGGCTACGGTCAAGGGAAAGAAGCAGAGAGGCTTAAGGGAGGGTTTGGACTGTGGGAAAGAGGGAGGGGCAGGACCCCAGCAGGAGAGGTTCCATTTCAGGAAACCATCCCTTTGGAGCTGGGTCTGGAAGCTGAACTTCCCAGGGACCGCTTCTGTACTTTTCGATGAGTGGGGCAACTCTTGTCACTGTGGGATCTGGCAGGGCACTTGCACTCACAGGGACTGGGAGGACCAGGTCAGGGTTCCCAGCAAGATCTGCAATGTGTCGGTAGAGTGGGACCCCCTTCTCTGCTGCTCCGGCCTTGCATACGGCCAGGGACACGCCCAGGATGGCATTGGCCCCAAACTTGGCTGAAGGAAGCAAGCACAAAGACAGGGTGAGAACTTCCCCCTCAGGGTCTGGGGTCATGTTCTTGAACATCCCCTCTGGCTACCCCAGGAAGAATCCAGAACTCCAAACCATTTGGCATAACAGTTTAACAGCTCTTCCCGCAGTGGCCTGAGGTGTTCCAGGAACCCCCACCCCAGGGGACGTGTCAGCTTCATATCTGTGTCCACAGCCCAGCCCAAGCCTGGCAGAGGGCGGCATCAGGAAATGTCTGAGGAATTCATAAAAGTCCATCCAGCCACGGTGTGCTCCAAAATGTGTGACAAAAATAATGCTAACCAGATCTCAGCCCTGTGGTCTCTCCCCCAATCCTCCCACATCCCATCCCTTCTCCCACCCCTATCCCTTCACTCACATTTATTTTCAGTCCCATCTAGCTCAATCATAAATTTGTCGACTTTTTCTTGATCCACAACGCTTAGTTTCTGTAATGGCAGGTTTGAGGAGGGAGAGCAGAGGTCAAATTTCTTGAGTCAGGGCATGTGCCAGAGGAAGAAGCGCAGATATTTTTGGGGAGAATGACAGTTGCCATTTGGGGTGAAGCAGTAGGGATCTGGGGAGAGTGTTAAGAGGAGCAGGCTCCTCCAACTTGCCTTTTCGAGCAGAGCAGGGCCTAGAGTTTTGTTGATGTGATCCACAGCCTTCAGGACCCCTAGAGAGATTGGAGGAGGTTCAGATTCAATCAAGTCTCTTCCTGTAGCTCCCAGCTCCTCAAGAGCTTTGGGTTCCAGTCCTCTATCCCACGCAGACATTGCATGCCCACATCCTGAAACCACCTGCACACAGGCTCCTCCAGTATTGGTCTTTCCTCACCTTTGCCCAGGTAGCGAGATTTGTCTCCATCTCTCAGTTCCAGAGCTTCATAAATACCTGTGGAAGCTCCGCTGGGCACAGCTGCTCTGAATCGGCCTGGGGCAGGAGCAATTGGAAAGTCACATAGAGTCCTATCCACCCGCAAAGGTCCAAGGTATTCCCTCTGACACCAGGGGCAGGAGGCAGGGCAGACAGACTCCTGCTTCTCCCCTGAGGGGAACCAGGTTGGAAGAGGGAGGCCTGGGAAAGAACTGTGGGGAAGCAGATCTCAGAGAAAGGTGAGGGTGTGTGACATTTGGGGGGCAAAGGCCAGCCAGAAGGTGTTGGGTTCTTCCAAGGCAAACCATTTTAATGAGCCTGTGTTACCCTTGGCCGTATACAAATCCACCTCCACGGTGGGGTTGCCCCTGGAGTCCAGGATTTCCCGGGCAAAGATTTTCTGCATGGCCATGGCTGCAGAAAAGAGGTGTGAGTGAGTGTGGATAGTTGATCGCTTAAGGAACCCGAAATCCCTTGCCCTTTGAGTCTTCTCCACCCCAAGAAAGCAGGTGCTGGAGCTAAAAATACCCCACAGAAAGGTCACAGACCAAAGAGACAGGCGCAGCCCCTACCCTTCCCCCCCATCCCCGCGCCCAGAACAGCTCCTATTCCACCACTCCCCAACCTGAGAATCTAGGAGCCTCTCTCCTTTATAACTCCTGGCATTCTACCATGCCCTGAACCCCATCTCCTGCAAAGTTGCATGTATGCCTTCTCCTTCCACCCTTCTAGTCAAGCATTCTGTTTTCCATGGCTTTCTAGCCCTCGAGTCCTCTCCCGTTATTCTGGTTCTCATTTCCCTGCTCCTCAGTCTTCTGCAGATCCTCAGGGCCCCAAATTCTCCACCTGGCTCCAGCTCTAACTACCCATCTTTATCCACCTCTGCCTACCTCTCTTCATAGCTTCATTTCCCTATCCTTGGGTACCCCCATTCTGCTTGCTCCAAACCCTCCAGTCTTTTGTAAGCACTCCCACTCTCAGGAGATTGGGGGGGGGAAAAAGCTGATATTTTCCCCTTCTTCTTCTAGCCAGCACCTCTCTCACCCTTTACCACTTCCACTCCTGGGGCTGGAAGGTTCACCAGACCTGGGATGTCTTCGCTGTGGGCTTGGGGTGAGCTCCGAGTCTAGGTGGCAGCTGGGACAGTGTCAGCTCACCTCCTCTCAGGCTACGCATTTATCCCCTGCCACCCTGACCCCCAGCCAGCCCCGCCTCTCCGTCTCCATCCTCCCCCTCCACATCTGGCTGGCAGCCAAGTGCCCACTACAGCCTAAAGCCCCCTTCCTAAATGTTAATAACTACCCCTCCTTTCTGTCCCCCATGAAAAGTCCCTACTTTCAATTCCCCCTGGAGAGGGGCAGGGGAGGGGCTTCAGAATGAAGGGGTCTCTCATCTCCCCAGGATTATATTCCCCTTTTGCAAAGGTTAAAGAGGAACTAGTGCCATTTAGGAAAGGCCAGAAGTAACCCGAGCCCTGCAGGGTGGGGAGGGGGCCTGGAAGAGGGGCTGCAGGATTGACATCCACACATGCTCAGCTCACATGGCAGACAGGGGCTGCCTCTTGCTCTCTGTGGGGGAAGGAACTGGGGGTCCTGGGCAAGCTCTGAAGTCTAAAATTGAACACCCCATTCAAAAGGCGAGAGGGTCTCACCTCTTAGGGTCCTCATAGCGGCCTCTCCCGGCTCCACCCCATCCTACTCTCTCCCGGCCAGCAAAAGGGGTGAAGGAGGGGGTAGGGAGACGAATTTAGACTGGACCTCGGAGTTGGCGCGGCTCCCTACAGATAGCGCTGGGACAGCACTTATCGCCCGGCGTAGACTGTCCGTCAGGATCCCCTATCCCCACCCACTGCGGGTGCTACAGGGCGCGGTACCAGCACATCACCAATGATGTTGAATCATCAGTAAAAATAATGAATAGACGAGAGGAGGGGATGGCATTTTGTCAGTGTCTGAACGCCCGGGGCCAGTCCGGCAGTCTGCTAGCAGCATTGCAGGAAACTGAGTCTCTGCATTCAGTAACTCTCCGCCTCGGCGGGTCTGAGGAGTGTGGGGTATGTCCCGAGTTCTGCCGCAGCCCGGCCGGGAGGCACGCTAAGGCTCGGGCCCGCTGCTTGGCGGGCGATGGTCCCGGGGCGCTTCGGGTCCTTGTCCCCGACTCTGAGCCCTTCCCGCCGGCGCCCGAGCAGCCTGCTCCGGGTGCCACCCCCGCGGCCCTCTTCCCAGCTCCCATCTCCGCCTGTCCCGGGTAGACAGTCTTCCAGCCTCTAGCCCAGAATTCCTCCCCGCATCTCTCCCCTCTCCCCTTATCTCTGGCCGCTCCCTCTAGGGATTTTTCCACCCTGGGGTAGGGGGTGCGGCAGGCCAGAGGTCAGGCGATGGCGGGCGGGGAGCGCCGCCACGTGCCCGTAAGAGGCCCCGCCCGAGCAGGCCAGTGACTCAGCCCCGGGGGCTGTCGAGGAATACGGCCTCGGGGGGCGTCGGGTGCCCTTGGGTGAGGAATGGGTGTGAGGGGACCGCGCCCCGCTCGGCAGGATTCGAGAAAGATGAAGCCCCTTCCCGCCCGGGAGACGACCCTACTCCGAGGGACCGGAAGCGGCCCAGCCCCTAGGCGGCCCCGGCAGCCAGAACACAATTCACCTAAGCCGCCGCCAGGTCCTGCCCCACCCCCGTCTTCAGTTGGCTGCGGGTGATCTATGGCACAGAAGTACTTGGCATAAGTTTTACTGAAAAAGAAGAAGAAGAAAACAAAACAAAACAAAACAAAACACACACACACACACACACAACGGGCCCAAAGAAGATGGGACTTTTCCCTTCTTGAAAAAGTTGCAAATCTTGAAACTTCTTAGTATTCTTCCGCCTTGAAAAATAGGCCCGCCTGTCTAACCCCGTGAGCGCTCACGCTCAGTGACCTCTGCAGAGACGCGCTAGTGGCCACGGCCCGTGACCCAAACTAAAGTCTGGGGCTGGAGCTGATCCAGCTAGGGATAATTCCCTGAAGTGGGGGTGGACTCCATTGAGTCCAACTTGTGCCACCCGGGCAGATGCCTTCAGTTCTGAAACCGGTACGGGTATTTTGTCAAATTCCCCTTTGCTCCCTTATTTCTTGATTAAATAAAGTCAAGAGTGGGAAAGCGACAACGCGCACGCCTCGCTCTCTCTCCCGCCCCTTCCGCCCTGTCGGAGACGTGTCCCCGGCCACCTTCCTTCGCAGGGGTTCCAAATGGGTCCAGCCAGGCGCGCCCCGGCGCGCGCCCGTTAAGCAGTCAGCCGGCCCCAAGCGCCCCACGCGCTTTCCCTCCAGGCCCCCGCGCAGGCGCGGGCGCACGCGCCGCCGCCCGCCGTTCCTTTCCTCAGGCAGAGGTGGGGGAAGGGGGAGTCGTTCGGCTTAACCCTGAGTACCCCGAACCCTCTTTAATTTGCTAAATTTGCAGCTTGCTAATTCTTCCTCCTTTCACTTTCCTTCCCCTATACCAAAGGATGGTTTATATTCCGTACAAAGGGGAGCAAGCCCTAACCCTAACTCTCCCTGCCCCCCGCTTCTTTTACATTGCTTTCCATTGAACTCTGCAAATTTTGCAACAGGGGGAGGGATTTTTAAAATTGCATTTGCAAAGTTAGGTATCAAGGCAAGAGGGGGGATAGGGAGGGAATGGGGAGCAGGCCCCGCCCCTACCGCCCTTTGCATAAAAATCTACAAGGGGGGGAGGAGCAGGAAGTGGCGGTGCGAGGGCTGCTGCACAGCTAGCAGAGCCACGGTCCGGACGGCAGCGCGTGCCGCAAGCTCTCTGCCTCCCCCCGCCCGCCAACCCGAGGCAGCCCGAGCCCAGCCCGCGGCCCCAGCAGCAGCGCCGAGAGCAGCCCCAGTAGCAGCGCCATGGCCGGGTGGACCGCCTACATCGACAACCTCATGGCGGACGGGACCTGTCAGGACGCGGCCATCGTGGGCTATAAGGACTCGCCCTCCGTCTGGGCCGCCGTTCCCGGGAAAACCTTCGTCAACATGACGGTACTGCGAGGCCTGCGCGGTCCGGGAAACTGGCCGGGCTTGGACCCTGAGGGAGGGACTTGGGTGGGGGCGGGCGCGGTCTGGGGAGTGCAGTGAAAGGCCGTGCGTGCCCCCTGCCTTGCCCTGGAAGCGGCGCGAATGGCGGCTGCACGTGAGCGGGCTCCTCACTTGCCCCTTAAGTCTTAGCCCCAGGCGGCGGCTCCTATCCCGCCCGCTACCCCGCTTTCCGCGACGGGGCGTTACATCCGGGGCACAGGGCGGGGAGGGACGCGCCGCCCGATGCGGCGGCCCACTTCCGCCTCGTCCAGGGCGGGGCGGGTACGCGCTGCAGCTTCAACCAGAAATTGTGACTGAAAAGGGAGTTGGGGAATCCTGTACCCCTAGCTGTACCAACGGCCGCCAGCTCGTTCCCCCTGCACCATTTTTTCCCCCTTGTGCGGGAGGGAGCCCCATTCGCGTGGCCTGGGTCCCATCCCAGTCCTCTGTGGGCTCCGTGCCCCTCCCAACTCCGTTAGAGAGGGCGAGGCCGCCTCACGCCCCCCCCCCCCCCCCCACCTAAGTCGACAGGAGAGACTCAACATTCCTGGGAGACCAATCCCGGAAGTGCCATCGCCCTCCATTCCCGCCATCCTGCGGGGCCTGGAGCAGGGGAACTTTATGAGAAGTTCTAGGATAGTATAAGTGAAGGAATAAGGAATGACTACGGCTGTCCCCATTACCACCTCCCTGTCCTCACTGCCCGGAAGTGGGGAGGGGGAGCGGAAGTTCGAAAGGGGGGGAAGGGGATTTCCGGGCGGGAGGGGACCGGATGTGGGGATTTGGGGTGTAAGGAGGAGGGGGAGAAAGGTTCCCTGGGGTATCTAGACCCAAAAGTTGGTGTGCCGAATCTAGCTCCGGAACCTCCTTCAAAAGTTTTCCAACTTTCCGGGAAAGCCCCTAGGCATCTCCTTCCTCATCTTGGGGCATAGCTATCTGGAGCTAAAGTTTGGGTTATTTGGAGACCCAGGCGTCCGGGCCTCTAACAACTCCTTCAGAACCTTTGACCAAATAAGGGCAAAGTTGCTTCTCCTGCTTTGCCCGCCCCCTCCCTTCCCCACTTCGCTTCTGCTTTTCCTGAAGGAGAATTCTGAGCATCCAAAGACTCTCCCCGCTCCATTCCACTTCACTCACCTGATTGGCTTTTGGTCCCCTTTAATTCCTGGCTTTGCTTTTCCTTCTTAAACGAGGTCCAAGTCTCCAGAACCATTTCTAGGTTTGAGGATCCTGATCTTTTGTACACTAACTTCCAACAGTCCTTAGAGCTTCTCAGATTTCATGGTGTGTACACAGCACATAAGATAAACACCTTTCCTCCCCAGGGTGGGTTCTAGCTCCCAGAAGTGGGAGGCAGGGGTGTCCTTGGAGAAGGTGGGAACTGAAGTGTACTGACTTGATGAGTACTTGGTTCCCCTTCTAGCCAGCTGAGATTGGTGTCCTGGTTGGCAAAGAC
Source organism: Lyroderma lyra (assembly GCA_004026885.1). NCBI lineage: Eukaryota > Metazoa > Chordata > Mammalia > Chiroptera > Megadermatidae > Lyroderma > Lyroderma lyra. Next base: position 11,796 of record PVJL010015075.1, on the reverse strand, counting down.
CGGTCAAGTTTTTACGTGAATGGGCTGACACTTGGGGGCCAGAAATGTTCGGTGATCCGGGACTCACTGCTGCAGGATGGGGAATTTACCATGGATCTTCGTACCAAGAGCACGGGTGGAGCCCCCACCTTCAACGTCACTGTCACCATGACTGCCAAGAGTGAGTTTCTGAGTCTTACCCTTTCTCTAGCTCCAAAGTCCCCAATGTAACTCCTTCTGAATCTTTTTTGGGTTTTCTTTGTGGTTCCCCAGGATGAAGGGATCGGCCCAGCTCTCTACTCCCAGCCTGCTGAATGCTAGGGTATTGATTTGAGTAGTCCCTCCAGTTGTCTTCTCAGTTCCTCATCTTGTAATATAGACTGTATTATTATCTCTTAAGTTCCTTCTTACTTTGAGCCTTTTCAGATGAGAAACTGTTTTCTTGGAGTAGGTAGTGTTGGCTTTAAGTCAGCACTTAGTCTTGTCTTTTAAGCACTTTTGTTAAAATTTGGAGGTGGCAGGTTCATCCAAAGCCATTTCTATTTCTAGCCTGAATGAATCAACCTTCTGAGCCTTTGACCCCTAAATTTTAGTGTGTTCATTTCCAGTCTAAGTTTTTCTTTTGAAAAACCCTATTGTTTCAGGGTGACTGACAGCCTGCCTGTGTGTGGGGGGTTGGGAGCCATGAGGTTGGGTTACAGCCCCTGGGGCTAGACAGCTGCTGAACAGCTGGCAGGGGGTAGAATTGTGACACCTGGGTCCTAGCCTCCTTTTTCTTTCCTCCAGCGCTAGTCCTGCTGATGGGCAAAGAAGGTGTCCACGGTGGTTTGATCAACAAGAAATGTTATGAAATGGCCTCCCACCTGCGGCGTTCCCAGTACTGACCTCGTCTTTACCTCCCCACTGCTTTTGCATCCCTTTCCTTCCCATACACACACATACACCATTTTTATTTTTTTGGGCCATTACCCCACATCCCTTATTGCTGCCAAAACCACATGGGCTGGGGGCCAGGGCTGGATGGATCGACACTTCCCCCTACCCATACCCCTCCTGTGTGTGGTTGGAAAACATTTTTTGTTTTTTTTGGTGTTTTTTTTTTTTTTTTTTTTTTTTTTTTTTTTTTTTTTTTTTTTTTTTTTTTTTTTTTTTTTTTTTTTTCTGAATAAAAAAGATTCTACTAAACAGGGTGCTATGTGGTTTTAGCCTCGGTGTGAGGGTGAAGGACAGTCACTGGGACTAGCCTCCTTTATCCAGGCTTGGGACTAATAAGGCACTACAAAGTATAGGAATGTGATCCTGCTTCCATGTCCAGGATTAAGCACCTGCCTCAAGCCTATCTGGCCAGATGGTCCAGCCTTCCACAGTGGCATTTCCAGCCCTAAGTCCTCAGTTTGCTAGTTGAATTGGTGAGTAATGGAATAGAGCCATTCAGACCAGAGAATGGGTCCAGGCTTGGGGGCAAGGCAGGGCCAGTTGAGTCATCCTGTGGGTGGGGCTCCCCCTCTGAGTCACAATAAATGCCTGCTGTGGCTGTCCACGTGACTACAGGTTAGTCTCCCAGCATTCCCTTACCAACCCCTTTATGGCCCAAAAGGGAAGTTTCCCAAATGGTAAGAGTTCACCTATGAGAATAATCTCTCCCTTTGTCAACAAAAACAATTTTATTAACCCAATAAATGAAGATCCAGTCCCTTGTATCCCAACCCCCTCAAAAGGACGGGGTTGGGAAAGGGAGAAACCCGGGGTGGAAATGTGCCCTATCCCTCAAAAGACTAGAGGGAGAAGGGAGCTGTGCAAAATAGGTCACCAGAGGTGGGGAATGTTAAAGAAATATTAGACTAGGATGGCAGCTGAGGAGGGAGAAGGTGGGGGATCTGTTGAAGACCCAGGAAAAATAAGTGGGGCTGAGGCTAGGGAGCCAAAGGAGGTGGGAACTGTGGGGCTGGAACTCAGAAGTGGGGTCCGCTCAGAGGCAGAATGGTCCCCCGTCTGCCCTTCCTCATCACCATCTTGCCCACCCTGAGCTTCCTCCTGGTCCTCATCCTCAGGACTTCGGTGGACAGGTTGCTTGCAGATAGGGCAGGTCTTCCGGGTTTGAGTGAGCCAGGGGTCCACACAGCGGCTGTGATAGGCTGTGAAAAGTAATGAGGTGAAGTAACCTGGTGTCTGCTGGTGGCAGTGGGGGCATGGGCACAGAAAGCAAAGGCCTCACCATGAGCACAGGGGAGTACCCTCAGCTTGTCCCCATCCTCATACTCATCCAGGCAGATGGCACAGACATCATACTGGTCTCCTATGGGAAAAGTACTTTTACTGAGCAGCCCAGACCAGGGTCCACGAGAACTGTGGGAGGCCTGTGGTGGAGCTAAACCCTGCAAAACTTTTCCCCTGGTTCTACAAAGCCAGTAGAAGATCTAAGGCTGGGTGGGCCTGGCAAGGTAAGGCCAGGGTAGAATATGAATTTAGGGTTAGAAGGGACAGACAAAGGAGCAGAGGTTAAGAAGGGAAGTGGGTTTTGGGGGGGAGGTGTGAAAGTGGATATAGGGAGTGGGAGGAGCGGAAATGGGGCAGGGCTTCTGCTATTGCCTTATATGGGCACTGGAGGCTCTAGGACCTAAAGACCCAGCCCCTCACCTGCTTTTTTTCCTCTTTAGACTGAATCCTCCCCACTTTTTTGATTTTTTCTGTTCTTTCCACCTTGTCCCTGATAAGCAAGGTTGGTCCTCCATCTTTTCCCCCAACTACTCTATTTAATCCCCTTTGCTTTCCATCTTCTGCTCTGTTCCTTTCCTCACTGTAAATATGGGTAAAAAGGAAAGGTGGCATCTCAGGCTATCATCTTGCCATCTTTCTTTGCCCCTTATCTCTTGGGTTCAAAGTCCTTCAGAACCACGTGAACTAGGACTTCCTCTCTCCTATCCCCCTCACCCTTCTGATAGTCATGTGTAGGAATTTGTTTCAGTTGCTCTTTGGTCAGTCGATTCCGCTGGAGCCGTTTCCGATGCTGGATACAACGAACTATCTGGGGAAAAGAGAGTGGATGCATTAGCCTTAGAGAACAAAACTTGACAATCCAGTACAAACCATCCCCACCTCAACCACAGATAGAGTCTGGCTTTAAAGGCCTCACTTTTCCCATCATGCTCCCTGAGCTACTCACCATCACTGCTCCCATGGCCAAAACCAGCAGTCCCACAATCCCTGTGAAAGGGATGAGGTAATAGCCCAAAGGGAAACTATTGTCTGGGATCAGAAGCACTCGAGCCCTGGGGAAAGAAAGGCTAGTATCAGGGGCAGGAAAGGCAAAGGGACAAAAGAAGAGGGATAAAGTAACTGGCTCTGCAAAGGCCCATGGATGGGGAAGGGGATGGGAATAAAGAAAAGATGCAGAGTGTGAAGGGTGTGAAGGGCCTGAGGCTTGGGCTCCAGGTTAGCAACAGAGGTGCTGAAGGAAGGGTGGGAAGGAGGGACGCATCCTACCCCTTCTCGTAGACAAAGAGGGCACGCAGGTACTCGGAGCTCCTCTCCCCAATAAACACAGACGGGATCCAGATCTGCTGCTGGATTTCCTCTGCAGGGATCAGGGCATTGCACTGGGGACCCAACCTTCCACGTAAATTTTGGTAACCCTGGTACTTGGCTCTTTTGCTCCATCCCACCTAAAGGACTCACTCTTTTTCCTCAAGCCTTCAGCCCTCCACCATCTCACTCTAAGCTCTATTGAAAACCCAGCTGTTCAGACCCCCAGTCTTACCACTGTTCCACACCATGTTCAGAAGTTCATTGGAATTCACATTGTGTACCACAGCTGCACCATACCCAGCCTTCTGAGCATTTAGGACCTAGGGAATAAAGGCAGGGGATAAAGAACCATTATAGTCCTTGCCTCCTGTCATTCCTGGTGCTTTTACCCTCAGCTTCCCAGCTCCCACTCCACATTCAGCAACCTTGAGGTCAAAGTTGCAGTCGAATCTTCGAAGCAGTGCAATAAAGACTGACCCGTTGACCGGGGCTGGGGGTGGTGGGACAATGGGGCTGCAGGCATTGGCTGGGTGAGCCTCCACAAGGAAGCCCTGGGGAAGAGAAGTAAACAACAGTTGGATTTCACCTCTCTAGCTTCTACTCCTCACAGGGCCCACCAAGCATACTGGCTCCCCACATATTGCATGTTCTTTACCCTTTACTTCCTTCTCATTCTTGGGGCCTGAGCACCCCACCCAAGTCAGAAGTCTACCTCCCTTCAGTCTTCTGAAGTGCAATTACAGCAAACATCTCTTTACCTGACTCTCCCATCATCTCTCTCCCTGTCCCAGATGAATTAACTTATACCCCATATTCCAAGCTAATTGAAATTATTCTGCCTTCCCAGTGTCCCACGGATTGTAAATCAATTCTCCACTCATCCATGTCACTTTCAAGTTGCATTTCACATTCCCTTCTCCAGTAAATATTCATATAGAACATACTCCCCTTTGTTAAAAAGGAGAAAACAGGCCCCAAATGGAGTCACTTAAGTCCCACACCAGCAAACTGAGACTTAACAACTAACTTAATTACAGGAATTTGGAAACTTAGGTCAATCTGGAATTAACTGGTCAGCACTAGTGAGACAATCTGCCTGACAGATCCTGCCTAAAGAAAGGTGACCTTGCCACACACAACCAGATTTTTGCTAGTGTAACTTCCAGTCCTGCTCCCTTCTACCTAAAGTCTTTCAGATTGTACAGCTCTTTAGAGCTTTCTACCTGCTACACAGGATGGTGCCCAATGTATGAATCGTTGGATAAAGCCAGTAAGATCTTTAAAATTTACTCGGTAGAATTTTGTTTTCTAACAACCCCCTTTAATTTCCCCCCAGTTACCCATCTTACAAACAAGTATACTGGTATCTATGGCCCAACTGAGTTCTTGCTGCGTGGCAGTCCTTGTGATAAAGTACTACAAAATTGTTTATCTAAGTTAATCCTCACAATAACTAAGATAACTTCCATTATTATCCTATGTTACCATAAAACTAAGGGTCAGAGAGATAATTAAACTCGTCCAAGGTCATAAAACCAGTAACTGACTCCAGAGACCCTACTGATAAGCACCTCTTCACCCTGCTTTTCATCTTGGTCCACTTTCAGTCTCCCTCAAAAAGCTCAGTTCTAAGGGGGATACTACCTTCTCCCTTTAGATTCTGGATTCCACACTGGATGTGCTCGTGCACTTCCTAACTTGACTCTTACTACCTATAGCTTCCTCCAAGAGCAAGGTTCCTCAACCCCACACAGGAAGGAGGATTTAGGGAAACAGGAAAAAGATCACCTGAAGTCCCTCCTGGCTTAAGGCAGCCCCAAAGAGAGCTGGGAGGTCTGCAAAGTCCATGCTGGCATTGTGGTCCGAGGTCTGCGGACAAAAGAGTCCATGTTCACCATCAGCTTGCATCCTCTCCCTTCGCAGCCCTTCCCCCATCTGCCCCAGACTCACCGCTCGAATGAGCCCTCGAACGGGGGCCGCTCCCCACAGCACAGTGGCCACAACCACAGGAAGCGGGAAGACCGCAGGGTGCATGGCAGCAGAGGGGAGAGGCTGCGGAGGCGGCGTCCTGGTAGCAGGAGCAGAAGCGGAGTTCTGCGCCCTCTCTGCCCCTCTAAGATCCCAGGGGTCCAACTACCCCCAGGGCCCACTTCCCAGCTACATGGGGGCGCGGAGAAGGAACCCTGACTCGGGGAGTTAAGTATTCAACCTGTTTAGTGGATCTGGGAGTCACCAAACCTATCCTTTCCTGATAATAGTTATAAAACGGGGGAAAGGGACGGAGGTAAACACAGGTGACAAACTTCTGGAAGGGTAGGGAAGCTGAAGGAGGTGGGACTTCCGGCCAGGTGGGCCGTCTTCCTAGGCCCTGGAAAAGGGTTTCCGGTAAAGCAAGGCCGCTTCCAGCACTGGACGCTCAAAAGATGAAGGACTTCCGGTCCTAAAAGACCGGTTAAAAGAAAGATTAGAGGTAGAGGAAATGCCTGTGGAGATGAAGGGAGCACTGAAGTCCCAGAAGACGACCTAGTCGTTTCCCTTTCACTGCCCCGGTCGTGGAGCTGTCGGGTTTACAAACCTCTCCTTCTGGCTGCCGCCGCTGCGGTACCTTCAGATCTCGCGAGAGTCCTATCCACACGTTCTTCCCAACCTGCTGAAATCTTGGTGTATCTCTCGCGAGAGACCTCCTAACTCTGAGTAGCCTAACTCACTCGATCTCGTGGGATCTCAAACAATCTCTTATTTTCCCGCGATTCCAATTCGGTAAAAACTGCGCCTATGTTCTGACTTCCTAAATCAGCCATACACACTCACCCCCGCCCTTCGCGCACTCATCTTTGAAGCTCCTCCTTCGGCTCCGCCTTACTCCCGGCCGCCTTTGCCTGAGAGCTGAAGGGGCGTGCACGCGCGCCCTCGCCCCTGTTGCGCGCGCGGTGTCACCTTGGGCGCGAGCGGGGCCGCGCGCGCACGAGACCGGGAGCCGAGGGCCATCGAGTAATGATGGCGGCGACGGCGAGTCCCGGGGCCGGCGGGATGGACGGGAAGCCCCGTACCTCCCCTAAGTCCGTGAAGTTCCTGTTTGGGGGCCTGGCCGGGTAAGCTCAGGCCCCAGGGATGGGAAAGGAGGAGGAAGGGACGGGCGCAAGGAACCGGGCCCAGTTCATCTGGGGGTCTGTTGTAGTGAACCGAGCCGGCATAGGGTCAGCGCCGTCCCCAGCGTATTGCGAGGCCCTTGATGGGCTGCCAGGATCTTTTCACCCATTGCAGGGCCCCTGCTGGACTGCATGCAGGGTCATTGCATGGCTTCTGCCAGGCCACCTGAGTTTCCCAAGCCATTGCTTGGCTCCGCCCAGCTAATTAGGGTTCCAGATCATTGCATGGTTCCTGCCCGACTACGTGGAATCCCAGGTCATGAATGCTCACCTCTCCTGCATAGTCGGACTGCATGCAGTCCCAGGTCACTGCTTGATCCCCTTGGAGCTGCATGGAGCATTTTCATTTCATGGCCACTGCTGGACCGACCACTGGACTTTTCAGACCCATTGCTTTTGATACATGAAGAGACTTAATACACATACCTACCAGTCTTCTGAACACTTGTCCTTTGTGACCCCTTGTTACCAGGCTCCAGTGGCCATTGGTAGATGTGAGACACCTGGCCCTTGACTCCACCCCTGTCTTCCCCCAGGATGGGAGCTACAGTTTTTGTGCAGCCTCTGGACCTGGTGAAGAACCGGATGCAGCTGAGTGGGGAAGGAGCCAAGACACGAGAGTACAAAACCAGCTTCCATGCCCTCACCAGCATCCTGAAAGCAGAAGGGCTGAGGGGCATTTACACTGGGTATTGGGGCCACAAGATGGGGGATAGGGTAGGGTTTGGCAGCTCTAGACCTTGGCCTGATACACTGATCCTTTCACTTCCTAGGCTGTCAGCTGGCCTATTGCGCCAGGCCACCTATACCACCACTCGCCTTGGCATATATACAGTGCTGTTTGAGCGCCTGACTGGGGCTGATGGTACACCCCCTGGCTTTCTTCTGAAGGCTCTGATTGGCATGACTGCAGGTGCAACTGGTGCTTTTGTGGGAACACCAGCTGAGGTGGCTCTTATACGCATGACCGCTGATGGCCGGTGAGTTCCAGTTCTGACCCTGCTTCCATTCCCATTCCCTGGAATCTAGAATTAAGGACTAACTCCTTAGATCTAGAGCATAGCATTCATGTGTTCTGGCCTCCAGCTCTTTGCTCCTGTGGAGGAGGGTGGTCAGTTCTGAGCTTGGCCTCTTCTTGCCTTCCCACCAGACTTCCAGCTGACCAGCGCCGTGGCTACAAAAATGTGTTTAATGCCCTCATTCGAATTGCCCGGGAGGAAGGGGTCCCCACACTATGGAGGGTGAGTGACGGGTCTGGAGATTTAGGGAACTTGGGGTCAGGTCTTGGGTATTTCTGACTCCTCACCCACTTCTTTCCCCACCCAGGGCTGCATCCCTACCATGGCTCGGGCTGTCGTCGTCAATGCTGCCCAGCTTGCCTCCTACTCCCAATCAAAGCAGTTCTTACTGGACTCAGGTGAGACCCAGAGCTGGGCTGTAAGCTCCCATCCTGACCTGGGCCAGCTCTGAGCTGACTGCCACCCCTGCTCCACTTCCCCCAGGCTACTTCTCTGACAACATCCTGTGCCACTTCTGTGCCAGCATGATCAGTGGCCTGGTCACCACTGCTGCTTCCATGCCTGTGGACATTGTCAAAACTCGGTGAGTCTGTAGGCCTGGACCTAGAGAGGGATGGGAGGGTCCCCTTTGCCTCTCATACTCCTTACCTCTTCTCCTTTAGGATCCAGAACATGCGAATGATTGATGGGAAGCCAGAATACAAAAATGGGCTGGTGAGGAAGCAAGGCTGGGGGTTTGGGCTGGAGGATTGGATGCCCTGGAAGGGAAGTAAGGGTAGTTGGGGATGAGGGCCAGGGCCCCAGAGGCCAGGTCCTAGCCCCAGCGCCTTGCCCACCTGCCTGTTTAGGATGTATTGGTGAAGGTCGTCCGCTACGAGGGCTTCTTCAGCCTGTGGAAGGGCTTTACTCCGTACTATGCCCGCCTGGGCCCCCACACCGTCCTCACCTTCATCTTCTTGGAGCAGATGAACAAGGCCTACAAGCATCTTTTCCTCAGTGGCTGAAGCAGGCGAGGGGCCTGGAGCAGGTGTGCTGGGGCTCCCACTCGCCTGCTGCTCCTACAGTCATTGTGTCCCCCAGGTGGCCTGGACTGCTGCCCTGGGCCCCTCTATTTATTTTCCCTCCACAGTGTGGTTCCCTCCTCTGCGGTTAAGGACTTTGGTCTGTCCTACCCTTGATCCAGCTTGCCCTGCTTGTCCTGATCTTCATGACCTCTCTGTTCCTGGCTGTGCCTTGGTGGAGCTGGGAAACTCCTTAAGGATTTCCAGCCTCCACTTGGGTGTTAGTTTCAGGATACATAGGACAGCAGAAGATTCCCCCTTCTCAATGGGGAAACTAAGGCAGAGCTGAGGGGACTGGGGAGAGCAGAAGCTGTCAAGATGGTTAAAGGGTCTGCAGTGGGAGGATGTGGCCCTCCACCTCACTGAGGACGTAATCAATAAATTGGATTGATGACACCACCCCCAAAATCTGGAGAGTTATGGGGGTTGGAGGGGAAGGAAATTGGATAAAAAAGCTGATGGCCCTAGAGAACAGGAGCTGAAGTTTTGAAGAAAAATTATTAAAGAAAAAGCACCCATTGGTTTCATGAAAATGATACATATATCAGTCTTGTTACAGCAGCTGACAGGCTAAAGAAAACCAAATTCCAGGCCCTGTGTCTTGCTTCCCAGCCACTCGCTCAAGCATGCACAGATGCATAAATCAGTACAAATCATCTCACATAATCCCTAGGAAAAGCCTCTAGGGTCTAGTGACTGCTTCTGTGGCCTAAAGGAAGGAATAAAGAGTCTGATGGGAAGGCTGATCTGTGGGGTTTGGAGGAGCAGGGCTTCAGGGAATGAGTACAGGAGTCGGGGGCCCAAGGGTATAGGAGGGTTATTGGCCAAGACTTGATCTGGGCCCTAGGCCCTAGAGTGACTGCCTTGTCCTAGTCTTTAGGAGATATATGACTCCTAGGCCCTGCCCTCAAGGAGCCTAAAAACCTCTTGGGGCATAAAAGGTCAACTGGAAGGAGAGTTGCACAGAGTGCGGCCCAAAGGCTTCTGAGCCAGGACAGGACAGGCAGGCAGCAGGTGGTAGCTGTCCCCTTGGCAGAGCCTCATCAGTAGAAGAGGTGGAGCTCAGCAGCCTGGCATCCCTGCAGGGTCCTCCCACCTCTGCCTCTCTTCTTACCCACTCTACATGTGCTGGCCTGGGTCATAGTGGCTACTTTGAGACACTTGAGGCCTGAACATTATACTTAAGGAGTTCTAAGTCCAGAGGGGAAGATGACACAGGAGCAGTTGTGGAACTGGGAGTGAGGCAATAGACAGTTGCCAGGTAACTTGGAGGCCCTGGCCCAGCCTGGGGAAGGAGAAACTTGTGCACAGTAGCAGTTAGACAGGCCCGGGAAGCGGGGCAGAGCAGCACTCCTGGCTGATGTGAAAGCAGAGGCTTAGAGGGGAAAAGCTAGAATCAGGTGATTTTTGTGAGGTTTGCAATAGCTGGAACAGGGGTTATGAGCAATCAGAAAAATCAAGTCAGACTGTTCGATGAGTCATTGCACAGAAGTCCTGGATTGTGAAGCTCAAGAGTTTGTCCTCCCCCCTCCCCCCCACCAAAAACAAAGTTTGTCTTCTGCCCAGGGAAGAGCTCAAAGCAGGAGAGAAGCAGTCAGGTTTTCAAGTTAGAAAGAATCTGGATGAGGGGGTGTCCATGAAGCTAGAAAATCTCAGTCTTCATTCCCATTCTCTGGGCCCCAAGCCTTGGTTTGGGCTGGGGACAAGGCAGGAACGAAGGCCCCATCGAATGTGGGAAGAGGAATGTCAGAATCTAATGGCACCGGGGAGAGAAGTGGGTTCCATTTGTCTGCATCTTAGCTTGAGAGCAAGAAATTCAGACTTCACCAAAACCCACCAAGATGGCCCATACCCTGTCCCTCCCTGTCCCACTCACCTGGGCAAAGCAGGAGAGCTGCATTTCTGAGGTCATAGGTGGGAGCAGTCACCCACCTTCACTCAGGACTGCAGGCCACAGGCAGGCATGCCTTGACAAGGTCATAAGCTCCAAACAGTTCTTGGGTGCTTGGGGTTGCCTGAAGAAGAGAGGTAGGCACCCCAGGCAGGGGAAGTGCAGGCTAAGACGAGCTTTTTGAAGTGCGTAGTGCAACTAGGGTAGAGGCAGCTGTGGCCTTGGGAATATTAGTGACAGGTGCCCCAGCCACTCCCTCACCAAAAGAACCTGATTTTTCTTTTTAAAAATTTTTATTACACAAATAATATATGATCATAGAAAACTAGAAAATGCTAAGCAGAGGAAAGGAAAACCATATTTATACCTCCTAGAGACAATCAGCTCACATCTTGATAAATTTCAGGTTTTCAATACACAGATAAACGTGGGGACCACACTCTTGTGTTTATTTGCTTTTTCTCTAAAACTTCCCCAAAGTGTTAATAACCTAGTGGTCTGAGAAACCCCCCACCGCCACCCCATGCAGCTTTGGGAACTTTGTTCTATGAGCCACACAACTCCATCTCATTACGCATCCTGGTTTGCTGGACCTGAGGGTATGTTCATGTGGTATAAAGAGGAGGCTTCTGATAAAGGAAAAGTAATTAAGACCTCCCTCTGACCCTGTGCTCCTTAACCCCCCCCCCCCCAGCTAGATCCCAATAGGAGAGCCTATCAGAGCCTCTCAAGGTCCCCAAACCATCCACCCTCAGAGGCTGTGGCCAGAGTACCTAATGCCCACTGTACCCAGCAGGTCTTGACCACGACCCAGACTCAGGGCTGAGGGCTGGCGTCGTGGCACCAAAGGCCCCACACGGCCATTAGACTGGACCCACAGGAAGAGACTGGAACGGAAAGTTGGCAGTGACCCTCGAAGGAAAAGCAGCCAGGCCCGGGGCACCGTCACTTGCCTTCCCCTCTGCAGCTCCAGATGCGTGGTGTGTACGGCTGTGGCCAGGGCAACAGACTGGCCACTGTGCAGGGTCTGTGGTTTCGTGTGCCGATCCCAGGTCAGCAGCAGGATGAGGACCACAGAGGCAAACAGGAGCCATAGGAGACCCAGGATGTAGAAGGCCAGGGGAAGGAGGCAGCAAACGTCAGGGTTGCGAAAAGGATCGTTTCTGGAGCTA
>PVJL010015074.1:0-25751 GCA_004026885.1 Lyroderma lyra | reverse complement strand
TGTGTGTGTGTGTGTCTGTGTCTGTGTGTGTCTGTGCGTGTGTCTGTCTGTGTGTGTGTGTGTCTGTGTGTGTGTATAGCAGAGGGAGCAAATCTGTTGTTAATAAATTCATGAATGGATAAGGAAGTAACTCAATAAAATGGATTTTGAAATGTTGGTTTCTTCCATGTTTATCGGCCATTTCATCATTGTCACGGCTGTGAACTTTGCAGTTTCCCCTTAAAGAACCAAATGGTGACTAAAGGTCTTGAAATGGACAGTGCTAACACCTTGTCACAACACAGCCAGAAAGTCCTCGACCTGCCCTCCCCGCCACCCTAAGGACCAGGCATGTTAAGGATTCTAATCTGTGTGATGCAGCTGATTCTTGGTTACTCTCCGGACATTTGCTGCATTTCCGCTCTGCAAGGGGAAGGTCCTGGGGGTGCTGGGAAGAGCAGAAGATACACAGCTCCTGCCCTCAGGGGGCTTAGCGTCCATGGCAGGCTTGGCAAAGCATGATGCCCCCTGCTACTGTACAACCCACGATGGTTGTACATTTTTAACTGGTTGAAAAAAATGAAAAGAAGAACACGATTCCAGGTCTCATGAAAATTACATCAAGTTCACATGTCTGTGACCACGATAGAGTCACCCAGTCTAGCTCCGCCTGGTTTCATGCCACCTGGCCAGAGGGGAACAGCTGGGACAGAGGCCGTGTGGCTCACAAAGCCACCCGTTGGCTCTCTGGGCCTCTTCTGATAAAGGTGCCAATGTCTGGTCCAGGGCACACTGATGCAGGGAGAGAAGCGGAAGACGGCGGAGCTCCCTGAGCGTGGGCATCTCAGAGGCTTCGCGTTGGTGAGCTGTCAGCACCTGGTGGCAGGGTTGGGGCTTCTTTCCCCAAAGCTTGCAAAAACTAGCAACTTGCCCAGACGTCTGGTAGCGTATTGGTAACGCTACATCACAGTGTTCACGTTCCAGAGGTCAAGGAGAAGCCTGGACGTCAGCCAAGGACTTGACCCTCCTCCGGGGAAAGGGCTGTCATGCATTTGCTGTCATACGCAGGGTAGTATATCATGCCAGGTGCAAGCATGACCTCCTTGTCATCTTTATTGGGAGACGTGTGTAGCTTAAAGAGATGCATATGGTTGCTAAGTGGACGAGGGGTGGACTTGCGATGGTTCATTTTATGTTTGAAGCTTGGCTGGGCCATGGCACCTAGGTCCTGGTTCAAATCACAGTCTCGATATTGCTATGCAGGTGTTTGTTTAGAAGAGATTAGCATTTAAACCATGAACTTGGAGTCGGTGGGCCTCGTCCAATCAGTGGAAGGTATCACTGACCAAAGACTGACCTCCCCTGAACAAGAGGAAACTCTGCCTGCGGACGACCTCCGGGCTTGGGCTGCAGTGCTAACTCTGCCCTGGGTCTCCGGCCTCCTGGCAGCCCCGCAGCTTCCGGACTTCCCAGCCCTACAATCCTCTGCCCAATTCCTTAAAATGAAATCAGCTCTCTCTCTCTGTCTCTATCTATCTATCTATCTATCTTCTGTATAGTCATATATGTTTGTATGGGTACACATACATCTCCATATGAGAACTATCCGGAAAGTATCCAGCCATGCACTATGAAAAACAGGCATTACAGCTGGGTGTTTTCCAGGCAGCCCTCCTGTATACATCGCATTGGACAGCCCTGAGTGACCCATCTTTTGGTGAGTAGCAGCTGATAATTGGGGACAAGTCTATCAGCAGAGCCACAGCCAGCGCAGGAGTGTCCTGCCTCTCGGTCCAGAGCCCCGCTGACCCAAGCCTGGTTCTTGACCAGGTCCGGCAGCTGCTGAGTCGCGCCATCGGTAAGTCCCGGGGCCGGTGGGGAAAGCAGCATCGTCACAGTGACACTGCGAGGAGTCGATGAGACGATGCCTATACGCTCTCAGATCGGAGTCCGATGCACAGAGAGCCCTCGATGAACGTCAGCCTGCATGGTCGTTAACGTCACCAACTCCGGGCCCCGGACACCCCCAACGGGCAAGGACCAAGTCTTTGCATGTCCAGCAGCCGCTGAGCACTCCTCTGGACAGCGTGTCAAGTCCCAGGGTCCGAGTCGGCCATCTGTCACCTGCGCGTGTCTGGGCCTTGGACGCACACGCCCTCCTGACTACCTGCAAGCCCACTTCCCACGTGTAAGAGGGTAAGGAATGGGCATATGTCTCCCACCGCAGCCATCTGTCACCTGCGCGCGTCTGGGCCTTGGACGCACACGCCCTCCTGACTACCTGCAAGCCCACTTCCCACGTGTAAGAGGGTAAGGAATGGGCACGTGTCTCCCACCGCTGTACCCGTGAGCCCGTTCAGAGCTTGCCGACTCGATTCAATCAACGTTAGTGACAAGAGGGCGACTTCCCCGTCCGTTCAGCCTGGAGAGCGTTTGTTTGGCTGTTTCCATTGCAGGGGGTTCGCTGTACCCTTCCTAGAGGTAAGCCAGCAGCTTCGTGGCTCCTTCTGTCCCGGTGAGTGTTACCCAGTAAAAGGAACACAATAAGACTGTGTTTACCTTAATGCTGTTTAAAACTCACGTCACAATAAGAGATCAATAGCGCTCCACAGCAATTTACCAAGGACCCAGCTGGGGCAGAGAACTTCAAATTGCATTGATTTTTTTCCGGGAGTGTATGTGTGCATACAGCCATTACCGTTCACGAGCAAAGGAGTGGTGACAACACGGCACACGAGCACTGAATCCGAAACACAAGGCAGAAGCAGCCAGGAGGAGGCTCGCGGTACGGCTGGGGCTGTCACCCCGGACTCTGGGGACCAGTGGGAACGCCACGAACCTGCAGAGGGGGTGGTTTTCCCACACACTTTGCATTTCTCTGCAGGTCACAGTGCTGGAGAACGCAGGTCCAGAAAGGACTTTCTGATGGCCCAGGCCAGCCTACCTCATGTGAGCAGGTAGGGGAGTGGAGACCCACAGCCTTCCACAGGTTGTGTGCACGGACGAGAAGTCGGGGCTCCAAAGGCAGAGGCCGCGCAACCCTCACCCGGGACCCTGGCACACAACCGGTGCTCCGGAGAAATCTACTGAATAACCAGACTGAGCGGAAACAGGGAGGGAGGGAGGGAGGGAGGGACAGGAAACAGGAAGAGAAGGTAGGAGAAGGGAAGAAGAGCAGCATTCATGGACCTGGGCTGGACTCTGCTGCCTTGACCTTGAGCGCACTGCCTGACCTCTCAGAACCACATCAACACCAGAGCAGCGGGATGGCACCAGAATCAGCACATGTGCACTTTCTGGGGTGCAGTCCGTGCCCCAGAGCTGAGGCTAGATCAGGCTCTTCCCGTCACAGACACGGGAGCCTCCTTGCCTGGGAAGGAAAGGGTTTTCCTTGACCTTGGCCGGTGACCGGGGCCCAGGAGGTCCAGCAGGGCCGCCCCACTCTGTGGCCGCAGAACTAGAGGCAGGAGCACGCGTCTGTCTCCCCAGTAACCCTGCATGCTGGCTCCGACCACTCGGAAATGTGCTTTGGAAGAAGAAGAAGAATTTGTTTAAAAAAAAAAAAAAGAGAGAGAGAGAGAGAGAAAAGCGGGGGGCGGGGGGAAGGAACGTCAGTGGAGGAATTATTGGAACTGGAGAGGGGTTTTAATGGCAAGGCTGGCATCCTGCAATTTCACACATTAAAACATATTTTTAAAGAAACGACGAGCGTGCGGATGGTAGAAGGGCAAAGCTCCCACTCCTCAGACTATTAATAAGGACTTCCCATCGAGAAGACAAACACACGCTGGATGCAGCTTTAATCCTGTGCCAATACATTTGACTAAAGCTGTTTGCCGTTTCAATGACAGGATTTAACTTGCCCTTCTGCATTCCACGTGCCTGATTATTAATGGCCTTTAGGAAACGGGAGCCGTAAAGTCACATTCTGGTGGCACGGCAGGCTCGGCGGCACACGCGTCTGAACTGGGGGAAGCCCTCTCCCGAAGGAACCCCCAGCCCTCCAGACCAGGGCAGCGGGGGCCCCCGAACACGGGCTGGGCCACAGGGGACCGGCTCCAGGTCAGGGCTGCAGTCGCCCGGCCGGTCCCCGCGGCCCTGGCCGCCCCTCCTCCGCGTGCGGTCACCCGGACGGGCCTGTCCGAGGGGGCCGCCCCGTGCTATCGGCTTCGGATCTTGGCAACACCGCACCGAACTCAGGCAGGACAGCGAGTTCTCGGGAACCCCTCCCGGCTCGTCCACACGCCAGTGATGAGATCTTCCAGGAAGGGGAGGCACGCAGGAACCTGAATGACTTCGAAATGGGACCGAGGGCTCCAGAGAAAACCTGTTCATCTTGCCGAGGTAAAGTCCCCACCCGGACATCGCTGATGAGTTTGTGATTTGTCTTGTATTTTAAGAGAGAAATCAGTGCGTGCGTTCAAATGAAATGACCCACGTGGTGCCCACCCGGCCTCCTCTTCTGTCCTGCCGGATGCTGGCATGTTAGTAAGAGTAGTGGCCAGGGGAGCGCACGGGCCGTGGGCTCGTGCACCTGAACGTGCCCGGGCTGGCAGGCCCTTGGCTTTCGCTTTGAATTCTTCCTGTCCGGGGTGGGGGCATCAAAGGGACAGACACGCAAGTGACAATGGCAGAGCAAGGGAAAGCTGGGGAGTTGGGTGTACGGACAGCATCCGGGGAGGAGCCCCCCTCCATCCGCCAGGAGCCATCCACACAAAGCGTCTCCGTCTCCCCACGTGATCCGCTCAGCCCTGACCCCCCATCGTAATGAAAAGCAGACCCCCCTTATGCGTCACAGGAAATCAATGCTGCATTCCACTAAGTTGGCGTGAATTTTACACTCTGGAGCGTCTGGATGAGGATTATTGCCACGAGGAGGTGAGAGAGCACCTCCTTCCACGCGGAGCAGTCGTCTAGGTGTGGAGAGCCCTATCACTATTTAAAAAGGAAAAGAAAAGAAAGACGATGAAAGAGAAGAAGAAGAAACAAGGGGTGTTGGGGGGCTGCAGCTGCAGAGATTTTACTAGCTAATAATAGGAGGGCGCCTAAAAGCACAGATCCAATTTAAGCGCCCGAGTCCCCGTGCAAGCATTGCTTGTCAGTCTCGGGGTGTACTGTATAGGGGCCGGCTCCCGAGCATGGCAGCCCAGAAATATAAAGTCCAGATTTAATTCTGATACAGAGAAATACAATTTCAAAACCGGACGTCTTATCGTCGGCGTGTCCCACTGGAGAACTCATTTCCCTAGCAAAAGGCTGTCAGCGCCATTATGTTGTACAAGGAAGCAATTTGCCACTACAGCTAAACAGGGCTACCAGGACTGTGGGAACTTAAGCATTTGAAGTTATCGCTAGGAAAAAAAAAATAGCATTTCAAATGTCAGTGAAATGGGAAGGAATAATTGAAAAGTATCAATCAGAGGAGCGAAGGGGTGTCAGAGGCTGGGACCGCAGCCGACTGCTGGGCTTTCACTTCGCTTCCTCTCCTGGCAGCCCCTTCCGCGCGCCCGGCCGAGCCACCCTCCCCGATCTCTTCCCCAAACCTACGTCCTCCCAAGTGCAAGGGCAAATTCAACTCCAGACAGGGAGTGCTCGGTCCCTGTTCTGCGTCAGACGTGAAGGGCTGAGATTTCACGATGAAGTGTGCCCCCCTGCCCAGGGGCCCGAGCCACCGCTGAGCTCAAGATGCACATAAGACACCGCCCTCCGGGCCCCGGGAAGTCACGGCTGTTCACAAAGCACCGAAACGGTGGCCCTGGGTCCTGCCGTTCCTCATAGCAACTGAGACCATTTCAATAAAGCATGGGGTACGGAGACCCCAGAATGCGTTCACCCCGACGTGGTGACTCCCCTCTCAACCCCTCGATGTCCTTGTCAATGCAATGAGGATAATGGCATCCACTTGCAGGGTGGCTGCAAGGATAAGACATAACCTACAGAGAGCAGCTACACTCCTGCCCGTCACGGGGCTGTCATCTCATTGTTCTGCTGCAAGAAGAACGTTCCACATCGCTCCACCTGACGGAAGCCGGATGACAGGCTCACTGCTGGGCGCTCACCACTGCCACCGCTTCCTGACCACAACGGTCCCCGCCCTTCCTCACCTGAGGACCGCTGCACTTGCCCTTCCCGGCTTCTGGAACGTCCTTCCCATAGGTCTTGACACAGCTGGCCGGCTGCTGGTTCAGCTCTCAGCCCGCACGTCACGCCCTCAAAGAGACCCTCCCTGCGCCACCTCCTTGGGGCTGCACCAGCAACCAGCACTGGCCGTCGTCTCCCTGGGCTCCCTGTTCTTCCTGCCACTTCGAAATGACCGTCTGTGTCCCCGCCTAGAACGCACGTCCGGTGAGAACAGGGTCCTCGCCTGCCTCGTTCTCTACTGAGCATCTTTCTGTCGGACCAGGGCCTGGCGCACAGCAGGTCTTCGGTAAACGCCGCCATTTGTTGAAGGAGTGGATGGGTGGACAGAAGACCATCGCGTCTGACTGGCCCTGGGACCTGCCTGGCACAGAGCCTGCCAGGAATCGGCAAGCGCTCCGTCCGCTGGCCCTCCCTGCTGGGCAGCTGCGCCTGAACAAGCACACCCCCGTGGGCACGGCCTGTCCACGGCAGCCCTGGGGCACCGAGTCACAGGTGTCGGTTTGGCCAGGGTCACGCTGACCGTGCTCCGTGTCCTCTGATTTACCTTCTCTCAGCCCTTGCAGCCTGGTATCACAATCAATCGGGCATTTCCCAGTGGCCTGTGAACTTGAGGTCAGGGACTTTGCCTCGTGACTATGTATCCAGATGGCAGACTTGGCGGCCGACTCATGCTGAGAACCATAATGAAACTGGCCAGACACGTCGTTTTAACAACGGGCCTGTCCCGTTGGGTTCGTAGGGTCAGCCCACTGAGACCTCGAAGGTAGCTCCGCGAGACTCGGCTGACCTACGTGCCGTCGGGAACGGGACAGGCCCGTTGTTTGCCGTCCCGTTTAAAGCGGGACAGCTGGTCAGCCTCGTCGTAACAACAGAAGGCCGCAGGCAGACCCTGTGCTGAGCAGTCCGACTGTCACCCCTTCAACCTTGCTATCGTTGTCCCCATGTTGCGGGTGGACACTGAGGCTTAGAACTTCGGTGCTTAGCACCGTTCCAAAGGGCACCTGACAGCTAGTAAAACAAAAGTCAACTGTCGCTCTCCTCTACAACTCGAAAGTCCAAAAATGCAGACATCGCTTCACATCCCAAGATTCTTGAAATTCGGGCACATCTTAGCATCTACGTGACTATTTCACGTGGGACTGTCTCTGCCCTCCGGAAAAGCCGTTCTCACGTCGGACGGTGGCCGGCACATCAGCAACGAGAGAGCACGGTGGCGGCAGCGTGACATTGAAGGATGTGTGGACGCAGCGACCCTCACCTCCGCTCCCAGCGCTGAGAGGCTCTGGTGTGGGGCAAATCCTATTCCCGGGAAAACCTTCTGTTGGTTTCTCTTACTTCACTCCAAGGTCCCCAGACAAATGGACGAGTTGTTCTGAGAAACAGACAAGGGGACACCCAGCTCCCAACCCCTTGACCGACGAAGGGGTAGGGAAGAGCCGGGCGCAGTCCCCGTGGTCCCCAGCCCACCGCCCTCCAGGCTGCTCCGACTGGTCACATGGCCCCTGTTATAAAGGTTTGAGCTGGGCAGAAAGGGGGTTGTACTTAGGGCCAAGGTCTTGGGCTCTGGGTGGCCTTGACAAGCCATGCACCCAATGGGCATTTCATTTCTTCAACTATGAAATGAGGATAAGAAGACTTACCTTCTTCCCTCAAAGCTCAGTGTTGTTGTGGAGATAGAAAGGGTGCCGTGAAGTAAGGGGCAGAGGCCCGCACCAACCGAAACATATAAAGGGTCGCACAGTAGCTCCGAGAGCTTCGGCAGTCATAGTCACAGACCCGTGAACTGCCGTGGGCCAGGCTCTGGTCTCAGAGTGTCACCCACACCGACTCACATAATCCTCATGGCATCCTCTATTGGGGAGCACTGTTCTCCCCATTTTAGAGGTGAATAAACTGAGGCCCGGGGAGGTCACGGACATTCCCGAGGAGCGTTTCCATACAGAGCTAGTGAAGGTGAGATACAACCCAGACAGCCCGGCGCCCAGGTCCGTGTTCTCGCCTGCTGTGCGCACTGCGGCTTCCGCTGCGTCCTGCTTGCACAGAACCCTGCACAGCACTGCTACCCTGCAAATACTTGTCCAAGAGAGAAACGCTCAACATAGAAACAGCCCGAGACCCAAAAAGCCGTAAAAAATGGCCGGTGTTGCCAGTGCCTTGTTCGTGCAGGCTCGTAGGGAGAGTCTGTGGTATGAATCAGTCATCTACGCAGAGAGCATTGCCTCCATCTCTCCGCTGGTGAGAACTGGCGTCGCCGTTGGAGCTGGAGCCTTTCTGAAGACTCAGCAGGCCAGAGGCTTCCTGGTAACATGCAGATTGCAGAGAATCAGTCTGCCTGGCCGACTGCTAGCTCTTTCTGACAGCAAGAGCCACAGGTCCCCTTTTTCTCTGCATCGTCCCTGTGGAAGACATGACACAGCCCTGCAACCCCCTCCACTCTGGGGAGCCAGGGGCCTGGCTCTAGTAAACTGTTCTTGGACAACACTGTCCTTATGTCCTATCTTAATTGATGTTAGCTATTAATTGATGTGTCTTGCTAAGTCTTCCTAAATCCCTCCCTCTTAAATTAATAAATGGCCTGAACTGCATTTTTTTTAATGTTTAATATGCTGCTGACTTCAAACAGAAATCCTGGTGGCAGAATTCAACCACTCCCCTGGAACCCAGGTGGGTGACCCTGGTTCTGACTTGACTTAACTGGCTGAGGAAGGAGCTCATATCAACTCGACTTCGGATGAGATGTAGCAGCCATTCTGGGACACAGTGACAGGTGCTTGGACCTCTTCTAGAACAGCCTGCGTTCGGGGCTGTCAACCATCTCCAGGGAAGGAGACATCCAGGCTTCAGTCCACATTCCCTGGGTGACCACTTCCAATGGATGGAGTCTTGGTCCTAGTGGATCAAAACATGCCCACGTGGGGCTCCCATCTCGGCCGTCGGAGCGACGCCAGCTCAGTGGTGGTTCTGCTCCACAGCAGTGCAGGTCTCTGAAGCTCAGTCTCATGTCCCCTATGTCACTACTCCCTCTAAGAGAGCTCAGAGCCATCCCCCTTAATAGTTTCTCCCAGGAAAGAGCTTAGAGTTGTCTTTGTCATCCGTTCATCCAGCCCAGATGCACCTTGCTGATACCCCTCTTAAGAATTGTAGAAGAATGTGAAAGCTTGCCCTTGGCTTAACCTTAGCCTCATCACAATGTAATTATAATAAATTAGCATTGTGGTTTTGAAACCCCACCCTCCCCCTGTGGGTTTTTCTATATGCATTCTGGGCAAGGACACGTACAGAAAGAGGTCATATGACTTACACATGTCAATCATATGACCTAGGTCTGTACGTCACACTGACAGGGCTGGCTCAGGGCCAGGAATAAAACCCCAAACCCAAACACACTGGGGCTTTTGCCTCTCTTGGCTTCTCCAGTTTCTCTCCTGAAACGTATTTCAATAAAGCGTACCTCTACTTTCCAAAAAAAAAAAGAAAAATTGTAGAAATGGCCACGAATCCCAGCGTGGGCCCCTCTACAGCGTGAGGAGTGCGACGTGCACCCTCCTCTCGTCCTGGCTGATGGACAACTTTTACTGCCGTTGTAGATAACCACGAGTCGGACTAGAAAGGGGGCCCCCAAAGGTCAACTCAAAACTCCTTCTTATGCTTTAATGGGTCCCTGAAATGCCCAATAAAACATTTAACCTGAACTTGGCTATAAAGATATCGATTCTTAACATAAATGTCAAAAGCCAAACCCGGTAGTAAATGGATACACTTGACTGAATTAGAAGAAAGCGCTAAGCCCGTCAGCGGTCTGCAGCAGGGAGGCCCCGGAGGGTGGCAATGCAGGGGCCAGCGTTGCACCCCAGAGGGGCTCGGTCCTAACCACAGCACTGGCCCCTGTGGCACTACGGCAGCCACAGACATACACAAACCAGTAGCCCTGGCCGAGTGCTCACACCAGTTTCACAGGCCCTGAAATTTGAACTCTGTCATATGTCATTTTCATGCACCTTTTGATTTCTTCTCAAGCACGTAGAAACTTAAAAACTCCAATTAGCTTGAGAGCTGCATGACACCAAGGGCGGGTCAGATGTGACCCACAGACTGTAATGTGCAGAGCCCCCCGACCTCCCCACCGTGGGGCCCCAAAAGACAGTCCTGTGGAAGAAACTTGGACGGCACAGCGTCCAGGCTCAGCCTTTAGCTCAGGCGGGCCACTTGTGCCCGGAGCCCTGCCGCCTCCATCCGTGAAGCGAAGG
Organism: Lyroderma lyra; assembly: GCA_004026885.1. Taxonomy (NCBI): domain Eukaryota; kingdom Metazoa; phylum Chordata; class Mammalia; order Chiroptera; family Megadermatidae; genus Lyroderma; species Lyroderma lyra. The sequence goes on along the minus strand of PVJL010015074.1, from coordinate 15,384 downwards.
GTCGGAACGCCCTGTCCTCGTGTCACGTCTTCCCCTCCTAATAAGGCCCTCGGGTCTAAGAAGCAGGGAATGATGGGTGAGAGAACTTTACCGTGAACTTCGTGCACCTGAAACTTGAGAGCTCCGAAGCCCGTTCCAAAGGCAGCCGTGGAGGGGGCGGGGGACCACCCGGAAACGAGACGGCACGAGAGACGCAAACGGGTCACCAAAAAAAGATACAGGGTGTCGACGGCGCCCTGAGAAACGCAGCGCCCCACCTGCCGCTTCTCATAGAGGAGAGGGAACTAGAAACAGCAGGATTCGTATCGACGCGGCATCGGGCACAGCAAACAGACAGGGACAAGGCGGCCTCCAGCCTCCGAAACACATGTAAAGCGGGAGCGAAAATGTCACATGCATATGTAATTTGTGTGCAAGCCTCTCCCCCGACAGGGCCTCTCTCGCCAAGCCTGGCGTCCCCGCTTCCGCAGGACCCACTGGCACTTCCTGCGATCAGTCACCTCCCGGGGCGCGTCTGTCGGAGGACGCGGAAACTTCCGGAAGGCCGCGGCCCGGGAGCCTTCCCGCGTGCTTCCCCGGGCGCGGCAGGTGTCGGCAGGAAGACCTATTTTTGCTCCTGTGCGGGCTCTGTCCCTGGCAGCGAGCGACTGGAACAGACTGCGGGCGGCACTGCCAAGAACCGGAGGCTCTGGTGATGGGAGCCAACCTCAGACTAATAATTTCGTATCTCGGCGGAGCAGAGGAGCCCCACAAAAATAGAGCGCGCTGAGCAGGCTGGGGCTGCGCGGGGCGCGGCTCGCTCCGCTCTGGGGACCTAACTTTAGCAGCTTCCATATGTCTCGTTGTCGGATCGCTGAACTCGGGGAGAGCAGGTTGCCGGGGACGGGACCCCTGAAACTCCATGCCCGGGACCCTTCGGAGGCGAAGTACCTGTCCGTGTGCCTGCAACGGACACGGAAGGCAAACGAAGCCCGGGCGCCGACGAGCGGGGCCCCCCCTCAAACGTGTGTGCCCACGAGACCCCGCGCGCCGGTCTCCGCCGATCCCCCAACAGGAAAGACACTGATGTCACGGAGGAACGGTGGGAAAGGCCTGGGGACACTAAAATACCTTTTTCAATTCTTGTGGCGGTGACGACACGAACGCCCCAGGGCTCTCGGGGGGCCGCATCTCACCGCACTCACCAACTCGGGCGGTTTCTCCCTCGTGCATCTCCCCTGGGGACGCTGGGAGGGGGTCCCCTTCCCCGTGGGGCTCCAAGACTGGCCGCCACAGAGAGACAGGTGGAAGCCAAAGGAAGGTCCACCTGCTCACCTGGACAGCATGTAGAGAACACGGCCGTTGAGAGCGGAAGGATTGAAGAGAGGACGCGGCATCTTCACAGCCTGACCTATCACCCCGCGTTCCCCAGAGAGAGGGAACCCATATGACACGGAGGGGAGACGTGCTTGAAGGATTGACTGACGGGGTTGTGGGCACTGACAGGTCCAACATCCCAAATGCACAAGGCAGGCCGGCAGGCTGGAGACGCATCGGGAGCTGTCACCTAGCACAGGGCAGACCATAGGCTGCAAGTCAGGCAGGAGGCGAGGGGGCCGCCTTGAAGCAGAATTTCTTCTTCTGGAGACCTCAGCCTTCCTTCTTAAGGCCTTCCCAGTGCTTGGATGAGGCCCGCCCCCGTTAGCAAGGGCCACAACCTCCTGGACCTAAAGTCAAGCGACGGCAGCCATTCGCCACACCTACCATCCAGCTTCTCAGCAGCACGTCCCTTGGTGCCGGATTAGGCAAGTGGCCGGGCCAAGCCGACGCATTAGACTCCCCATCACACCTCCACGCAGAAATGAAATGAGGCTCAGCTCGGGGGGACGTCTGCTCAGCCAGAAGGAAACCGGGGGGTCTGGACCCCGAGGGAGGCCCTGCGGCACGTCTGCGGTGTGTGAGAGCATCTGCTTGGAAGATCGATCAGCTGGACGTCGGCCGAGTCCTCCCTGTGTGCCAGGCACCGTGCTGACGTGGGGGCGTGACAGACGGAACCTCTGGTCCAAAGGGGAAGACAGACCAGGAGGGCGACACGACGGTCTCTGGGTACAACAGTTGTAAGGAGCTCCCGCGTGCGCTATGTTAGAGGAGTTTCAGCCACGCTCTCTCTGGAGACTGACATCCCTGTCACATTGCTCTCGGGTCTAGTGTTATGAAATTTAAAACTGGAAAAACTCGGGGTTCTGCTACCTGGGAAGTGGCCTGGGCCAGTGCGTAGGAGCTGAGGCCAAATGCAAGGAACTAAGGCAGACCCAGGGCCGCCGTCCTCACCTGCATACCTGCCTCAGGTGTCATGAGTGTGTGCACTGAGGGCAAAGAAGGGGTCCTCTGGTCCTGTAAGAAACACGAAGGACACGGCTCACGTGTCACAGGGAGGGAGCGATGGTGACTTGCGGATTCCGGGGAAGTCCTGGGCCTCTGGATCTCTCTCCCACACATCAAGGCTCCGCGAGCACGCAGGCCAGGCAGAGAGCCCTGAGTACCTGCATGAAACACAAGCGCACTGCATGGTCGATGTGAACGGGCAGTGAGACGGGACGGATCTGCCCGGCCCACAAAGAGAGGGGATAGAGGGGAAGGAAGGCCAGGCGTCCGAGAGTATCGTACAAACAGACGTCCCTCCACTTTAAAGGAAATAGCAAGAGTAAAGAAGTGCCCACACGTACAGGTCGTCCGCGCTAACGATCTCTCACCTGCGGCAGGTGTCCCCGAGAATTCCTCTCACCTCACACTGTCCCCCCATGCTCTGCCTAACCTGGACCAGGAAAGGGGCAGTAGCCAACTTGTTTGTAAGCATGAATACTCACCACTCACTTCTAGCAAAGGAAACTGGGTTTTGAGGTGGTTTAGAGCCTTCCGGCACAGTTACGAGAGGACGTGACCAAACCTCCATTTTGGACCATGATGGACTCACTGGTCCTACATTATCCCTCAGGCCAAAAGCAACTATAAAACTGGGCTCGTATATTGGGGATAGTATAGAGAGAGAGCACTAATTGATAAGTGATGGCATATCATACATAGATTATAACAGAGAAGCGACCATTTTCGGATACCACACACGTCGTCACAGGGTTACGACGGCCGGGTAAGTACGTCAGGTAAGCTGCGCCTCCTCCGACTTCCTGCCCAAAGGCACTTTATGATCTGCAGTGCAGGCAGGTGAAGCCCAAGAGAACAGTCTAGAATCGTTGGATTGAGGAGGCAGAGGTGAGAGTTTGGGGCCAGGCAGCCCACGTGGCCTTCCTGTTCCTCGGACGCAAGCGCAGGCCCACCTCTGGCCCTTTGCACCTCTGCTCCGTCTGCCCTCCCCCCGCGTCCCCTGAAATCACCTGCATCGGCCATCCTGGGGCAACGTGCACACCATGCCAGACCACCCCCCCAGGTCACCCTGTGCCCCTCCCGGCCACACTCTGGCCTGCTCTGGTCGCTGTCCCCACGGCCGGCCGTGCACGGTGGGCCCGCAAATCCCAGCTCTTTTGTGAACAAGCAGTTCAAGTCCAAGAACCACGTTCTCCGCCGTCCTCGCTCAGGCACCCATGAGTACGAATCTAAAGTTCATCGTACGAAATTCCTCCGCTCCCCCCGTTCCTGTTTGGAATAATTTCTTTCGACTCGTCTGAGCCCTTGTGGGGAGGATTCCTTCTCGGCTTGCTAATCCGAATCATGACCTGACTTTTCCAACCGAGACAGCAGCACCCTGCAGCCTTCTCGGTCGACGGAAGGGCCCGGGCCAAGGCCAAGGCCAAGGCCTCGTTTCTCTCTCCCGGGAAGACGACCTCGCAGAGGCCCCCGCCGTGTGCCAGCCCCCCGGCCCCCCACGAGTGCGCCTCCACCGCTCGGCAGCGCACTGTGTGTTTATGTTGCCGTTCTGTGGAAGGATCTGGAATTGGAAAGAAGGCAAATGGGACAGCTTGACTCCGAGTTACATTTTCCCGTAGCGCAATTGAAACTCCATTCATTCTCGTCGTCCCGCATTGATCGGTAATTTTCATTTTCTAATCTCAAATAACACCCCTCGCCGCAGTCAAAGCGATCGCGCCTGAATGTAGCTTCGCAGTTCGTCGTAGCTTCGTAGCTTAAAGACGTGCCGCTGCCGTCAGTCTTAAGTGGTAATTCCACTTTTCCAATTAGACTGTGGGAACGAACCAGAAAAATGGACGCTCCTCCCCCAAGCCATAATCTCAGCCCAACCGCCACGGCTGGGACGGCGAACCACCCAGCAGCGCTTCCCAGTCGTTCTGCTCCACAACCAGGGCCCTCCCTCGTAGTGTCACCTAAGGTCCCATGCCTGGAGGGGCAGCTGCACTTTGGAAAGGTGACTCGAGAGATGTGAGCTCATCTTGAAGACAGGCCCGGACCAAGGACACCTCTGGGCGGCGTCTAGGTGGCGCGCTGTCTCCTGCGTCACCCCATCCTCAGCCTGCGGCCACCTCGCCAAACCAACAGCCAATATGGAGGCAGCTGCGTCATAGCAGACAAGGCAACAGGCTTCTTCTCAGGAGACATGAATTCCAGCCCTGGTCACAGCATGGGACCTTGAGCAAGCCACCACCCCCTTCTGCGTGCCAGTTTTCTACACGTGTGAAGTGACGTAAACGAGGTCTAGCACACGGGGCCGCTGGGAGAGGGACGTGACAGCGGACACGGGGGGCGGCGTGCAAACTCGAGGGCGGACGGCAGCCTGGTGGGTGGCCAAAGCGTGGCCTGGGGGATGCGACGGGCCTGCGGACACCGCCTGCACCACGTCAACGCAACGTTTCCTTTCTCCAGCCTCGCCGAGGCTCGTGTCTTCAGCACCAAGGTGGACAGTCATTCTTGTCCTCTGCATCCTCAAGACAGGTGACGTTTTGTATGTGACAGAGCTCTAGAAACAAATGCCATGCGAATATGTTGTCATTGCTGTGGTCAATGTTGTCATTTAATGACGTAATTCGAACACACATTTGGTGCCTTCTTGGTATACGACGGCATGGCCACGCCTGTGCAGATTGAGGTTCAAAGTAGGGACCGAGACAAACACTCCCCTGAGGCTGGGCGAGACCAAAAGCCAGTCACGTCCGGGCAGAGCCTGCAGGAGAGGGCGGCCCCGCTCTCCTTGGCTTCTGGCTGATTTCTCTCCTCTGCACCCCTCTGGCCTCTTCGCCTGGGGGCGAGACCGGGACCCCGTCGCTGCCCTCCATGCACGACCATGCAGGTCCTTGCCGAGGTCTCCTTCCCTCGCTGCTCCAGGAACCCAGCACGCCAACTGCTTCCTGAATGACACTGACCGAGTTTCTCCAAGCCCTCCTCGCCCCGCCCCTTGATGGCAAATGTGGATTCTTCACACAACAGGGAGAGAAAAGGAGGCACGGAAAGGACGTCCTGGATGGACTCGCTTCTCCACGTGTCTGCCCCGAGAAGCCCCAGCAGATCCTTAGAACCCCTACCGTGACGTTACAGAGAGTCAGACCGCCCCGGACATGAACCTTGGCCCTGCCAGTCACGGGCTGTATGACCTTGGGCCTGTGGAGGGAGGGAGGGAGGGAAGAGGAGGGAGGGAGGGAGGGGATGGAAGGAGGGACATCTAGGCAACATAGGCTGTGCGCTCCCCACCTCCTCGTCACAAGGACAGCGGACGGCCATGCCATTCCCAGTGGGTGCTGAGAGCTTTGATGGCACGGTCCCGTTTGACCCTCACTGCTGCAGGCCAAATGCTCATGTTTACCCAAAGTCGTATGTGGAGACCTAACCCCCAGTGTGATGGTGTTAGGAGGTGGGGTCTTCAGGGGTAATCAGGTCATGAGGGTGCAGGCCCCAGGAATGGGACTAGTGTCCCTATGAAAGAGGCCCAGAAAGCTCTCTGTGAGGTCGCAGTGAGAAGACGGCCATCCACGACCCAGGGAGCGAGCTCTCACCAGGCACCGAACCTGCTGGTACCTGGGTCTTGGGCTTCCAGCCTCCAGGACTGGGAGGCACCCAGTCTGCGGTATTTCCCCACAGCAGCCGGAGTGGACTCAGACATGCACCCGGAGGTAGGAGTCCCCAACCCTTATTAGGGTTGAGGACATACGGCTCCTTGAGCACCCGAGAGGCGGAGTGTCCTGGAGCCGAGCTGCATGTGCTCCACGCCGTTAGAATTGTCACCGCACAGCCATGCCCAATTCCTGTCCCTGACTTAGCTTGGAGCTCCCTGCTCCTTGCCCCCTGGAGGGCCACCTACGGGCACTCACTAAGTCTTGGCTGGACTTGACGAGCACTTGCCATGGGTGATCATTACAGATTTATTGGGTGCTGTGTAACACCTGTCTCTGTCACCAGCTTATAAATCCTGGGGCCGGGGGCGTGGGGAAGCAGCTCCATCTCTTGCACCCTATATGTCCGGCCTCTGCCCACAGGGCCCCCAGCCAACCGCCGAATGGGCGCCGCGTGGCTCCGCAGAGGTTCGGCGTACAAGACAAAACACAGTCTATGCCCGCTGCCTGGCACAAGGGCTACCCTCAGAGCTCTCCAAAGGAGAGGGACAAGCAGGGAGCCTGGGCCAGGCAGTCAGCAGGGCGCCAGGCGTGTGGCTGTGGCTGTGACGCCCAGGACGTGGGCAGCCAGGCTAGTCCCCGCGCCCAGCGTGCCAGGCACGCCCCGGCTCTGCGCTGCGGCCCACGTGCTCACCGTGCTTTGCCCTTCACTCGCCTGGTTCCTAAGTTACACTCAAACCCACCAAGAGAGACAGAAGCGCCCACCGACGCACACCCTGCCGCCGCCGTCCTTTTCATGGAGGTTACAGGTGCGTGACCCTCCCTGGCACAGAAAGCCGTCGCCATGGGAACCGTGTGTGATGCCAACTTGACAACAAGTGATATTCAACCAAGAGGAGCACTGGCCTGCCCCCCACCCACCACACGAGCACGCGCGGCCGTCGGGGCCAAGGCGGGGGGCGCAGGCGCCTTCCTTCTTTCCCTGAGGCGCTGGCCTGCTCACATCCAATAAACGAGGGTGACAAAGACGGAAGTTGCTTTGCGATTTTCTACCAGGGGCGGGTACAAAAAATCAGAAAGGACGGGTGGGGGTGGTCATTGTCTCAAGACCTGTCCATCACGCGTCCCCCTCTGTCGCGAGCGCTGGGCACGCCAAGGAACAGCTCCCTCACACCGAGGCCACACTAACTGCCAACGGCAAAGGCAAACAGGCGTTCCTTGGCAGACGGTTCTAGATGTTCTCCTCGCATCTCCCACGCCAGCCTCACTGGGGTTTTGCCCTGGACACCCACGGGGCCCGCGGCTGCGTGCGTGGGGTCTGCGAGCTAAGAACTTGGGTGGACGAGAACTCCAAAGGGCATTTCGTGACACCCAACAACAATGGGGATGTCCATTTCGGTGTCCCCTGGACGGTTTGCTCGGACACGGCACTCCCACTCACGCCCCCGGCCCGCGTCGGCTTCGCGCTGGGAAGGCAGAAAAATCTGGTTGCAGCCGAGACCCGGGGGCAGGCGCCGTGCCCTGCGCTCCCGCCAGGGGCCCGTGAACGTGGCGGTTTTATTTTATTTTAAAACGCGCGTGCGAGCAAAACGAATGCAGCCTGGGCCGTGGTCGTCCTTTCGCCCACGTGACAAAATGTAATCCTTCCTAGTTTCTCGTGGAAGAGGAGGCCCACGAAGGCCCAGCAGCCTGGGGCCCGCGCGGCCAGAACGCGGGCCTGCGGCACAGCCGGGCGTTTCCCCTCGGCCGGGCCGGCCACACAGACGTAGGAAACGGGGCAGGGCCCTTGCTTTCTGGCCCGTTGAAGGTGGTGCGTCTGGTCAACCGACTCTCTGGTCCTTCCCAGGGCCCGGCCTCGCCGATCCTGCCCTCAGCTGGGTCAGGAGAAACCTAGGCGCTGGGCCATCTCCCATACGCTGGGGGACGTGGACCCTTGGCCTGTCCTCTCTGGGCTTCTGTGACTGGATCTCTGCTCCACCAGTGTCCCGGCCACAGAAAGACCTCCAGGGTAGCACTTGGCCTCTCTGGGCGTTCTGGAACACATCAGCCCCGGGACTGGGCACCTCTAAAGCCATCACCTCACGAAGCACGGCCAGGCCCGCTCTGAGCAGGACGCAGTACCAGCGTCTCACCAGCTGGGAAGCTTGTCTTGGCAAAGGGATCGCGGCGGGCAGCCTGCCCCCCTAGGAAAGGCCACGAAGCCCCACGACTGCCCCACAGGGTCAAAGAAGCACTGGTGCTGGAAGGGGAACCCCAGGCCCCCCGCTGCCCACCCCCACGGAGCGCCCCCCGGGCCTCTGCTTGGGGGAGCCTCGCCTTGTAATCTCCACATAACCTTTCCGAGGCGCCCGCATATGTCACCCTTCCCGGCGAGCACTCCCATTTTCGTTGTCATTCCAATTTCATTTCCTGGGCTGTGTGGACTGCGGGCTCAGCAGTCGCGCGGTCTGAAGTGACTCCTGGGACCTCCTTGCTGTTCTATATGCAAATGGCCTTGCACCTGGGCAGCCGAGCGGGCTCGCAGACAGTTTAGTTATGCAAATCTGATTGATCGAGAGCATATTGCAGGAGAGTGTGCGCGGGCCTGGGACACCAGCAGCTATATTTCACTGGCTAAATTCCCGAAGAAAGGGGGAGCAAGGAAATGCCAGGTATTTTGATGCATATTCCCTTTCAACCCCTGTAGTGCAATAGTGTTTATTTCTGAATGTGCTCAACATTTCGGGTTAGCCGTTGCTAATGCAATTTTTGTGTGCGGGCTGTGTTACTGCTGAATTAACAGAAGGCTTGTTTTCGGTGTAAAAAGCCGGCTGCCGTGATGTCACACGCACAATAGGTCTGTCAGTTGATTTGAAATAATTCCCCAGGCAAATGCAGTAAAGGCATTGCTAAAAAATAATTAGGTCCTTCGGCCTCCGAGAGCTCGCCCAGGTGGAGGCAGTCGCGTGAGTTGCTCTGACTTTGCATCTCCTCCACCACAAAAGGTAAAATAAGCCAAAGAAATGCCAATGACACGCGGTCACCCTAAGTCCAGAGCGGTCCTCTGTTTCCCAAACTCGGGGTTCGAAGAGGAAGGATGGACCAGCAGCAGCAGCAGCAGCCTTGGAGGAAATAGTTTTAATTTTTTTTTCCTTAAATCTACTTAAAATAATAAATTCCACAACAGACGCGTTGCAGTCATGCGTGTTGAAGCCTGTAGCCCTGGAGGCTCAGGGAGCCTGGCGTGTCTTGCTCTTCTGCATTCTCCTTATTGATTTATAATCACTGATACACAAGACACGCCTACGTGGCAGCAGGTCGGTGCGGAAGGAAAACAGCAAGGTACGTTTGCCGACGTTCTTCCCCACGCCGTGAATCAAAATTAAAACGAGACCCCGTTCTGTGGGGGTGGGGCAGGCGACGGGCGGGAAGTGGAAAGACAAAGCACGCCCGTCTCCCGGTGTCCCCGTCCTCACAACCAGGGCGACACCACGCAAGCTGCAAACCCCTCGGAAAAGACACCAGTGAGTGTGCCGCTGGACTCAGGAGTCACAGTCCTTGCACAGATCGGTGGCACAGCCCGAGGTGGCAGGAGCACGCAGGCGCCCCCTCGGGCACCGACGTCAATCCCCTCACCCTCCGCCAGCGGCCCCGGTGGCCTTAACGCCCGCGTGCACGTCCACACGGAGCTGTCCCAAAGTACTTCCATGGACACAAGCTGTACACGCGGATGTCCACGCTCAAGAGGCCTGTGCTGGACGCAGAAAGGAGCCAGAGACCGCGAGAAGTACGCGGGGCCGGGTTTGGGCCCTGACAGCGCACCTCCTTTGTTTGACCCCAATGCCTGCTGGCTCGCTGCCTGGCATGCGCACAAACATTCCCTCCCTCTCTCTCTCACATGCACACACATGTATGTGTACACGGGTACTCGTGTGTGTGTGTGCACATATGCACTTGCATTCACACGTGCGTACGCACACATGCTCCCACACATACGCATGGGCGTACGCATGTGCACATGAGTACATACATGTTCACGTGCACACAGAGCCACATACACACACATACCTTTCCCGAAAAATGGCCATCTGACAGCCAAAGCCCAGCCAGAGCGTCAAAAACGAAGAACCTGGGAAAGGTCAAGTTTAATCTCTCCCCATGATGGCCCGGCGCACCCCTCCCGCCGCTGACTAACAAAAGGGCCTCGGCGCTGTGACTGACAGAATTCTTAATTGTATCCACTCATTCATGACAATTTGATTAAAATATTACGCCAAAGTCTCACCCCCTGTTTGCTTCGATCCTCCAAATCTAATTTTGAATTTTCAGAAAGGAGATTACCTCCACAAGCATGACTGGGATGCTATTAACTTCTACTTAATCTTTATTACTGATGTGAATTTAACATATGTACGGCTTCGCGCTGCTCCCGCTGTGGTCCCCTCAAAAGTAACGTCTAGGCCATATACAAGGGGCGGGTACTCACGTTCACCTTGCTGTGCTGTCAGGGTCCGGCTCAGCCCGCAGCAGGGCCCGATCGGGACACAGAACCCCGGCTCCCACCCTCCCCAGGCCCACCTTGCAGCCGCAGAAGCCGGGCCCATGTTCAGAACGGGCGGTTCTGCGAACTCGGAGGAGGTATGCGCGGGCTGTGCTCCCCACCGCAGGCAGGGCAACCAGCAGGCTGCAGCGGGCATCAGACGGCCCGTGCGGGAGAGGCCGGGGGGACAGGACTCTCCGTGCAGCGGGTCCCCTTGTCAGAGCCACCCTGGAGCGGAGCCTGCCCTGTCCCACAGCCACAGAGCAAAGGCAAACCGTCACAAACTACGTGAGAATAAAAAGCGCTGACATTGAGACTTCATCTTTTAAAGGATTTCTCTTTTTTTTACATGTTTGAGCTTATCTTACTTTTTTCCCTCACGTTATATGCGTATGTGTGGGTATATAATCAAGATTTGTGCAAGCACAGAAAGGCCTGGAATCCTAGCCTGCCCGGTATGAACAGCAATCGCTTCACACTGGGGTTGGCAAGTGGGGGACAAAGGTCACATGGCTGTGAAGGAAGCTCCTTCTGTCGTGTCCCTTCCATCTGTGAGGGGCTGAACTGTGTCCCCTACAAGGTCGTCCAGAACCTCAGAAGATGACCTTGTTTGAAAATAGGGTTGTTGGGGATGTAATTAGTTGAGTTAGGATGAGTCCCACGGGACTAGGGTGACCCGCCCCCCCCCCCAACCCAATGTGCCTGCTGTCTTTACAAAGGAGGGGAATTGGGACACACACACAGAGGGGACATCACGTGAAGAGGGGAGCTAAGCTGTCACAAGACAAGAAACTACCGGCAGCTGGGAGAGAGGCTTAGAACACACCCCTCCCGAGTGCCTGGAGAGGGGGCATGGCCCTGCTGACACCGCGGTCTGGGGTGGGTAGTGTGGGAGCCCTGAGACCACACATGCCTGTTGTTTGAGCCACTCAATTAGTGGCATTTTGTCCCTGCAGCCCTAGGAAGCTAACATGCCATCCGTTCGTGTATTATTTGATTCAGACCTCACGTGATTGCTCTTGAACTCCTTCAAAAGTAGATCAGTCTTTCTGGAATCTCTGTCTCAGTGTGCGTCAGGTCCAAACCTAGGGCCTGCCGCGGGGTCGTGGGGCCGTGAGCACTGTATTTCTCGGGGTGGAGCTCGTCCCTCTGACCTGCCTCCTCCCAGGACAGTGAACCAAGGCAGTGACTCACCTTATCAACTGGGTCCCCCCTGAAAATAAGGCCCTGAGCCTTGCCTCCCTCCCTCAGGTGGCTGAGGTAGGGGCCAGCAAATGCCACTTAGAGTCCTCTCTCTAGCCACGCCCAGTATTGGTACTTCATTCACTGGTCCCACAAAACGGCACAGAGCCTGTGCCAGACGCCAGGCCCTACAGGCACGAGGGGTTCAGCAAAGCCCCAGATGCCCGTCGTGTCCACAAGGAGCTCACAGTTAGGGGGCCAGCACGCAGTCAGCACGCAGGAGAGAGCAAGCGCTCCCACAGGCATTGGCACCGAGTTGTGCAATGAGGCACTTGTGATCCAATGAGAAAGAAGGTGAGAAGCTAAAACGGGACAGCCGTCATCCGTCTAAATATTTGTTGATTAAAAATATGTGTCCGTTCCTACGAACAGAGTAGGGTTTAACCAGTAGCCCTCGCTGACTCTATCACAGGTTCTGTCGTAGCGAGCTGCTCCCCAATCCTTAAATACCCTGTGGCAGATCTGTCCCTCAATTCCCCTTGCCCCGCCTTCATAAGTGGCCACAGGGCTCTCATTACAAAGACCGCATTTCCCAGCTTTCCTTGCAGCTAGGTGTGGTCATGTGACGAAGCCCAGGCCCCACAAGCACAAACTCTAGGTCCTGCCTTTAGGAGGAAGGGGGCTTGCCTCCTGCCCTCCCCTGCTGGCTAGCATGCAGACGTGAGGGTGGGCCGAGACAGGGCAGAGAAACTAAATGGAAGGAGCTCGGGTCCCTGCAGCACACAGCCACCCTGCCAGCCCCGCGTTGACCTGGCCCAGCCTGAGAGAGAGAAACATCTCCACCCGGGTCCCCACTAACGAGAAGGGGCCGCTACCCTCACGAAGACGTGCGCTCCTGCTCTTGCCTCCGTGGCTTTGCTGCCTCCGCACGGCCGGGTGAAAGCACTACCCATCCTGCAGAGCCTGATGCAGATGCTGCTGGTTTTCCTGTCACATTCTTTTCTTATCCACAGCTTTGTCGAGGCATAATTTGCACACCATAAAATTCACCTGTTTTAAGTATACAGTGCAACAATTTCTCGTGTTTGTACTGAGTTGTGCAATCATCGTCACAGTCTCACGACAAAGCATTTAAAAGACAGCGTCAGTAGGATGTAGTAGTGACAGCTGGTGTCAAGGTCAACTGAAAATACCCTTGGGAAGGGAGTTGGACACCGTGAATGAACGCTTACGTCCTACTGCCGAGAAAATGAAAACGTTTCAAAATGTGAAGTTCTACTGAAAGAAAGAGTTCTATGACCTAGGCTGCTCATTTTAGAATTCGCCATCTCTGAGAATTGAAAAAACCCTAAGTCCGAAAGCAGACTCAGACGTATTTGCTTAATATGTCACGTCCTCTTCACAGACTGTTGTTCTGTCCCCAACAGTAGTAGCTCTCAGGTTACCAGGGTCTACGTAAAGATTTCAGCGTGTAAGTTGGAACAAAACTCTCACGTTGTACTGTGAAAAGGAAACCAGGGACAAAATTCAACATCACAGACTAGAAAACTACATTCAAAGCTGAACGCAGTCGGGAAGGATGTGGAATGTCGCGTTTAGATTTCTGTCCTCAGTCTTCCTTCCTTCCGTCCTTCGGCAGGCTCCTACCTCAAGCCTCCCGTGTGTGACAACGCAGACGGCTGTGGTGTCCCCCGGCGCCTGCGCCCCGGGCGGCGCCCTATTCCCACGTGCTCTGACCGCCCTTCCCGGATGACCCAAAGCTTCAGTGAAAACGTCCGTATTGTCCTGAGCGCTATCAACACGGACCGGCCAGAACGTTAAAGGAAGAACGTAGGGGAGGCGTCTGACCGGCTCCAGCGCCACACAGAGTGGGAGCCAGGCGCGCGCCCACACCCTCAGCCCCCGCACTCACCGGGGCCCCGGGCGACGCTGTTCGTTACGCAGCCACGCTCAGCTCTCAACCCCAGGCCCGTCAGGAGGCTCAAGGTCGTTTGAAGCGGCGTCAATTTGGGGTGGGGCCAGTTCCTCGGTTCCTTCTGTGGTCAACTGAGTGACAAGCCAAAGCAGATTCCCAGCCCGGGGGTCCGCCTGCATCGCCTCAGGCCCGGGCAGCGTGCGTGGGGACATGGCCACCTGCTGTGCACGGACGAGAAAACTGCCCCCCCCATCAACTGGCCCTCAGCACTGCCTCACCACTGGCCCCGGGGTGACAGAGGTGGTGAATGTGGCCAAATGCAAGCCTCTGCTGTCAGATGCCACCGCGGACACCAAGGCCAGGAAAGCCGCCGCGGGTTCTGGGAGCAGGCCACCGGGAAGGGCGGCTGCCGACCTGCCCGCGACGTTCGCGGACTTGGGGTAGGGGGACGACCCCTTGGGAAGCAATGCCCCTCCGATGTGGAGGCGGGCGCGCACCATGACCAACGTGAGACGCTGGCTGCCCTTCAGCTTCCCGTGACTCGTGCGACTGGTCGCCAGGCGTCTACACTGGGGTGACGTGCCCTCAAACCCAACAGGTTGGAGGAAGAGGAGGATGTCCCCGTGCTTCACTCTTCTGCCGCGTGGCCCCCAGCACCGGCTGTCTCTGCCCCCCACTTGGTCCTCCCTCAGCGTTCCCCGAGCGCCCCGTAGGGTAGGCTAGCCGGGCCGGGCCCCGGGGACACAGCGATGAGTCAGACGGCGCCTGCGGTGTGAACAGAGGGCTGCGTAGGCCTTCTGGGCCTTCTAGCCAAGGGGGGGCCTGGGCTGCGCCGAGGCCTGCGCTGTTCACCGGGGAGGTGGGCCGAGACAAGGCAGCCGGACCGGTCGGGAGCCCCCGGGGCTCCCCGGCTGCGTCCGCAGCACGTTGGTCAAAGTCACCCATCAGCTCCAACCCGTGCCGAACCGACATGTGGATGCTGTGCCGGTAGGAACTGTGACTTCTCCCCTGTCCCTGTCCGTCCGAAGGTCCTGTGGGGCGGACACGGGCCATCGGGACTTCCGGTGGGGGGACATCGGAAAGATGTCTCAGAAACCGGTGTTAGTTTTTCAGAGGAGCGAGGATGGGGGCGACTTTGGGTTTGAGACCTCGGGCCAGGCCCAGTGCGCATTCACAAAGCTGCCCCAGTGGTGGCTGGACTTCCTCTGCGTCACCAGCCTGGCTGTCCCCCGTCCTGTCCCGTAGCTCACCCTTGCTTCCCTGAACACGAAGTGTCGCCTCGTATTTCCGTCCAGGCCTGAGGACCCTGTGCAGGGAGGCAAGCACCCCTTTCAGGAGCACCCGGGGAATCTCATCTTTGGGGGCTCTGCCCTGACCCTCGTGGGGGAGCCAGGCTGAGGAAAGGCTTACGATGACTCCGAGAGCTGAAGCGGAAACACCAGGAGGAAGACTAGAATGTCCCACCGTTGCTCCAGTGGACCAAACCCAGCGCGAGTCACCGTCGGTCGGTCCAGGTAGGGCTTGGAGGGAAGGGGGTGCACGACGTTCGGAACCATCTGCAAGAGGAGCAGGGCGCTCCGTGTGGGGTGGAATTCCCCAGAGAGGAGGGCAACGAGCAGGGCCCATGGGCTCCCTCCCCGGAGCTCTCCCTCCCTGCATCCTGACCGTGCACCCCATCCTCACTGCACACCCCGCGTCCTGACCGTGCACCCCGCGTCCTGACCGTGCACCCCATCCTCACTGCACACCCCGCATCCTGACTGCGCACCCCTCAT
>PVJL010015073.1:0-25691 GCA_004026885.1 Lyroderma lyra | reverse complement strand
GGGGAAGCTAAATATAAGGGGATGGAAAGAGGGGTCACATTAGGTGGTGAACTTATTATGCATCAAGTTGACAATGCACTGTGGAATTGTATGCCTGAAACCTATGTAATCCTTGCTAACAGATGTCACCCCAATAAGTCTAACAATAAAAATGAATTTAAAAAAAAAATAAAAAAATAAAAAAATAAAAAAAAATAAAGGATATAGAAACCATAAAAAACAACCAGTTATAAATAAATAATACAAAAACTGAAATAAAGACTACACTAAAAAAATCAACAACAGGTTAGATGAGGCAGAAAATCAAATTAGTGATCTGGAAGACAGGGTAGAAGAAAATACCCAATTGAAAAAGCAAAAAGAAAAAAATATCTTTTTAAGGGGTATAGCCTGAGAGGTCTCTGGGACAACATCAAGCATAACAGTAATAGTGGTACTAGAAAAAGAAGAGAGGGAGCAAGGGATAGAGAAACTATTTGAAGAAATAATGACTGAAAATTTTCCTAACCTGGCAAAGAAAATAGGCACACAAGCACAGGATGTGCAGAGAGTCCTAATCAAGACGAACTCAAATAGGCCCACACCAAGACACTAAAATGGCAACAGTTAAAGACAAACAGAGAGTCCTAAGAGCAGCAAGAGAAAGACAATTAAATACTTATAAGGGAGTTCCCATAAGATTATCAGAAGATTTATCAATAGAAACTTTGCAGGCCAGAAGAGAGTAGCAGGAAATATTTAAATTAACGAATAACAAGGGCCTACAACTAATACTATATTACCCAGCAAAGCTGTCATTTAAAATTGAAGAACAAATGAACAGAACTTCCCAGATACAAAAAAATTAAAGGAATTCAGTACTACCAGGCCAGTGTTACAAGAAATGTTAACAGAACTTCTTTAAGTGGAAGAAATAGAAAAAGAAAATGAATGAAGATCAAGAAAATAATAATTACATGGAAATAAATATGTATTATCAATAATCACTTTAAATCTAAATAGACTAAATGTTCCAATCAAAAAGCATAAAGTAGCTGAATGGATAAAAAATTAGATCCAGGAATATGCTGTCTACAAGATAATCACCTCAGAAGTAAAGACAAGCATAGACTGAAAGTAAAGAGATGGAAATCATATTCCATGCAAATGGAAATGAGAAAAAGCTGAGGTAGCACTCCTTATATCAAACAAAATAAACTTTAAAACAAAGACTCTACAGAGACAAAAAAAGACATTACATAATTATAAAAGCAACAAAAGGAAATCACCCCTGTAAACATTTGAGTACTCAACATAAGAGCACCTAAATACATAAGGCAAATATTGACTGATATAAAGGTAGACATTAGAGTAACATAATCATAGTAGGGGACTTTAACACTTCAGTGGCACCAATGGGCAGATCTTCCAGACAGGAATTCAACATAGATATAGTGGCCTTAAATGGCACACTAGACCACATAGATTTAATTGATACTTTTAGAGCATTTCATCCCAAAGCAGCAAAATATACATTCTTTTCAAGTGCACATGAAACATTATCGAAGATAGACCACATGTTATGCCACAAAAAAAGCCTCAATAAATTTAACAAAATTGAAATCATATCAAACACCTTCTCTGACCACAACAGAATGAAACTAGAAATCAATTACAAGAAAAAAACTCAAAAACACACAAATACATGGAGGATAAATAATATGCTACTAAACAATAAATGGATCAACGATGAGATTAAGAAAGAAATCAAAAGGTAGCTTGAGAAAACAAGAATGAAAACACAACTACCCAAAATCTATGAAACACAGCAAAAGCAGTCCTAAGAAAAAAATTCATACCAATGCAGGCCTACCTCTAAAAACATGAAAAGTCTCAAATAAACAATTTAACCTTAGAACTAAGTAAAATGGAAAACAAAGAGCAAACAAAGCCCAAAGTATGAGACAAGAAATAATAAAAATCAGAATGGAAATAAAATTGGGACTAAAATGACAATACACTAGATCAATGTAACTAAGAGCTTGTTCTTTGAAATGATAAACAAAATTGATGAATTTTTGACCAGACTCCCCAAGAAAAAAGAGAGAGAAGACCCAAATAAATAAAATTAGTAATGAATAAAGAAAATTGACAACAGACACCCGAAAAGTACAAAAAAATTACAAGAAAATACTACTAGCAACTATCCATCAACATACTAGATGATCTGGAAGAAATGGATAGATTCCTAGAAACATACAAATTTCCAAGGTTAAATCAAGAAGAAACAGAAAATCTGAACATATGCATCACAAACAATTAAGTCAAATCAGTAATCAACAAATTCCCAACAAGTAAAAGCACTGAACGAGATAGCTTCACAGGTATTTTCGTGAACATTCAAAAAATAATGAACACCCATTATCCTCAAACTATTCCAGAAAATCCAAAAAGAGGGCCAGCTCTCAAACTTGTTTTATGAGGCCACCATTACCCTGATTCCAAAACCAGACAAAGATACTACAAAAAACCCAGAAAATTATAGGCCAATATTCCTAATGAAAGTAAATGCAAAAATTCTCAACAAAATAATTGCGAATAGAATTCAGCAGTAAGTTCAAATAAAATCATACAAGTTTCCACCAGTGCCAATATTGGCTTCAGCTGATTAGGAAGAATAGGGAGAGGGCAGAGAGCATGAAGAGGCAGGAGCCTAGAGCCAGAGGGTCCGAGTCCAGCACCACATTCATTGACATACAGAAACTTTCCCTCTCAGCTGAGAAAACATCACTATGGTTGTGCTGGAGTGGAGATTGCCCAGGTCTGAGGACACAGCATTCTCTATGCCCCTGCTCCAAGCATGACCCGACTGCATCAGTCAGTAAGAACCAGCTGAGAGGTTCAACAAGATGAAAACAAGAAAGGGGATCCCTAAAACCTCTCCTGGAAAATACAACTTGACTGCTATGTGGAATCCAACATGGCACAATGACAACCAAGAGATCCACACATTGCAAGTTATTTTCTTGCAATGCGCGAATCTCTCAGATGAAAATTTGAGCAATAAATAATTCAATAAAAGAAGGGAGAAATGACTGCCACAAGAAACAGGGCCAAAAAGATGGAGGAAAGAATTAGTGATATTGAAAATGGGAACATGGAAACAACACAGAAAGAAGATAGGGACTTCAGAGTCAAAAGAACTGAAAAAATCTACAAGAATTATCTGACTCGATTAGAAAAAGTCAATATTAGAATAAAAGGCTTAGAAGAAGGAACAGAGAAAACTCTACAGAAAGCATACTAAAACAAATATTAGAAGAGAACTTCCCAAACCTCTAGAAATATGTGAAGACCCAAATTCAAAAAGAAAATAGGTCCCCTCACTACCTGGACCCTAGTGGATCTTCTTCAAGACACACAATACTGAAGATGTCAGAAACCAAAAACAAAAAGACAATTCTCAAAGCAGCCAGGGGAAAAACATAACTATAAACTGTAAAGGAAAACCCATCAGGCCATCATCAATTCTCAGCAGAAACTCTACAAGCAATCAAATACTCAAAATATTAAAAGAAATTTCAGCCAAGAATAAATAATCCAGCAAAATTATCCTTCAGATATGAAGAATGAATAAAGACCTTCTCAGACATACAGAAGCGGATGGAATTTTCCAACATGAAGTCGGCATTTAATGAAATACTGAAGGAGACTCTTTGACCTGAAATAAAACATCAGAACAAATGGAATAAAGTTAGGACAACAAAAAAATAAAAATAAAAAAGCCAAGAATAATGACCATGGGAAATCTTCATTTAACAATCATCATTCTAAATGTAAATGGACTGAACTCAACAATAAAAAGACACAAAATAGCAGACTAGATTAAAAAAGAAAACCCATCCATATGCTGTCTCTAAGAGACACACCTCAGCCATAAGAACAAACACAGACTCAGAGTGAAAGGATAAAAAACAATGCTCCAAGCAAATGATATCCAGAGAAGAACAGGAGTTGCCATACTGATATTTGATTAAACAAACTTCATGTTAAAAAAGATAACAAGAGATATTGATGGACATTTTATAATGATAAAAGGAACAATACAACAACAAGAAGACTTGACACTAATTAATATATATGCCTCCAATAAAAAAGCACCAAAATATACAAAGCAACTACTAACAGATCTGAAAGTAGAAACTAAAAAAATACAATCCATGTAGGTGACTTAACACCCCCTTAACAGTCATGGACAGATCATCGAAACAGAAATTAAATAAGGGAATATCAGCTTTAAATGACACATTACAGTCATTTCACATAATTGACATTACAGGACACTCTCTCTGGGGAAAAAAAAACCCAAAACAGACTATACCTTCTTTTATATTGCACATAGAACATTCTCAAGGATAGACCATACTCTGGGACATAAAACTACCCTCAGCAAATTCAAGAAGATTGGAATCATACCAAGTGTGTTTTCAGACCACAAAACTTTGAAATTGGAGATCCACTGCAAAAAGAAAACATATACATGGAGATTAAACATCATCTTATTTAAAAATGACTGGATCAAAGAACAAATAAAAGAAAAGATAAAATAATACACAAAAACTAATGACAATAAAAATACAATGCATCGAAATTATTGGGATGCAGCAAAAGCAGTAATAAGAGAGATATTAGTATGATTAAGGTCCTATCTTAAGAAACAAGGAAAATCACAAGTAAACATCCTAATATCTTATCTAAAGAAAGTAGATGAAGAACAGTAAAAACTCAAAGTCAGCAGATGAAAAAAATAATAAAAATTAGAGAAGAGTTAAACAAAATCAAGAACAGAAAGATAATAGGAAAAAATTAATGCAACGAAGAACTGGTTCTTTGAAAAAATAAACAAAATTTACAACCCTCTGGCCAGAGTAACCAAAAGACAGAAAAAAACCCACAAATTTCTAAAATTAGAATGAAAGGGGACTGATACAACTGATATCACAGGAACTCAAAGGATCATAAGTAAATATTATGAAGGGCTTTATCCCAGTAAATTTAATAACCCAGAAGAAATGGATAAGTTTCTAGAAACATATAGTGTACCGAGACTGAACCAAGTAGAACAGGATAATCTAAATCAGCGGTTCTCAACCTGTGGGTCATGACCCTTTTGGGGGTTGAAAGACCCTTTCATAGGAGTCGCTTAAGACCATCGGAAAACACATATTTCTGTTGGTCTTAGAAACTGAGACACCACTCTTCTATCTGTCTCCAGGCAGGTCCACCCACATGCAGATACACCCACATATGAGTACCCGGTGTGATGACATCATCGCGCCAATCCCCTCACATACACCCTGTACAAATACAAGTGTATGTGACAGTGTTGGCGCCATAATATACTTATGCAGACTAGTCACACATGTGTAGAGAGCAGCTGCTGTGTTGAAGGGAGCTACTCTGTTAAAAGCAGCTACACCAAGCTTTAAGACAAAATTTCATTTATTTGTAATTAGAAATAAATATTTCACAATATATAATTATATATTTTTTGTGATTAATCACTATGCTTTAATTATGTTCAACTTGTAACAATGAAAATACATCTCGCATATCAGATATTTACATTATGATTCATAACAGTAGTAAAATTACAGTTATGAAGTTGTAACAAAAATAATTTTATGGTTGGGGGTCACCACAACATGAGGAACTATATTAAAGGGTCGTGGCTTAAGGAAGGTTGAGAACTACTGATCTAAATAGACCAATCAATAGCAAAGAAATTGAAACAATCATCCAAAACCTCCCCAAATGCAAAAGCCCCAGACCAGAGGGTCTCACCAACAAATTTTGCTGAACATTCAAAGGAGAATTAATGCCTATCTTTCTCAGACTCTTTCAAACAATTAAGATGACACAGTACTTCCCAACTCATTATACTTGGCCAACATTACCCTAATACCAAAGCCTGGTAAAGACAACAACAAAAACGAAGAAAATTATATACTGATATTGCTGATGCACACAGATACAACAATTCTAAACAAAATATTAGCAAACAGAATACAACAATGCATCAAAAAGATTATACATCATAATAAACTGAGATTCATCCTATGAACACAAGCATGGTTCAATACACACAAATCAATCAATGTGATATACCATATAAACAAAATTAAACATAAAAACCATATAATCATATCAATTGATGCAAAAAAAGCATTTGACATGATACAACATCCATTTATGATCAAAACACTGAACTAAATGGATATAGATGGAAAAAACCTCAGCATAATAAAGGCCATATATGACAAACCCTCACCTAATATTATACTGAATAGGAAAAAGCTAAAGCCCATTCTTCTAAAATCAGGAACAAGACACAGATGTTCCCTCGCACCACTGCTATTCAATATAGTACTGGAAGATATAGCCAAAGCAAGCGGGCCAGAGAAAGAAATAAAATGTACACAAATTAAGAGAGAAGAAGTCAAACTGTCACTATTTGCAGATGATAGGCTCCTTTATATAGAAAATTTCAAATATTCCACCAGGAAACTATTAGAAAGAATAAACAAATACAGTTAAGCCACAGAATACAAAATCAAGGTATATAAATTAACAGCATTCTTATATACAAGCAATGAATCCTCAGAAAAAGAAACAAGAGCATCAATACCTTTTGCAATCAAAACTAAAGAATGAAATACCTGGGAATAATCTTAACAAAGAACATGAAGGACATTTATACACAGAAAAGTATAAGACACTTTTAAAAGAAATTGAAGAGGACACACAAAAAAAATGGAAAGATATTTCCTGTTTATGGATAAGAAGACTTAATATTGTTTAAATTTGCATATTACCAAAAGCAATGTACAGATTTAATGCAATTCCCATCAAAATCCCATGAACATACTTTCACACACTAAATAAAACAATGATATCCTTTGTATGAAATCACAAAACACCATGAATCAACAAACCAATACTACATAAAAAGAATAAGGCTAGTAGTATCATGTTTCCTGATGTTGATTTATAATACAAAGCATTAATAATCAAAACAGCATGGTATTTGCAAAAAAAACTGACATAAGACCAATGGAACAAAATTAAAACCCCAGATGTACATCGACAAATATATAAACAAATACTTTTTTAAAAAGGAGCAAACAATATGCACTGGGGAAAAGAAAGCTTCATCAATAAATGGTGCTGCAAAAACTAGAACAACGTGTGCAAAAGAATGAGTCTGAGCTGTGAATTCTCACCATATACTAAAAATAATTCAAAATGGATTAAAGACCTCCACATGAGACCTGAAACAGTAAACTAGATAGAAAAAAAAAAATTGGTGTTAAAGTCATAGACCTAGGGCTCAAGGAGGATTTCATGAATTTGACCTCAAAGGCAAGGGAAGTAAAATAAAAAATAAATGAATAAGGTTATATCAAACTAAAAACCTCTGCGCAGCAAAAGAAACCATCAACAACACAAAGAGACAACCAACAGAATGTGAGAAAATATTTGCAAACAGTGCATCTGATAAGGGTCTAATGTCTAAAATATATGAAAAGCAAGTATGACTCAGCCACAAACAAACAAACAACCCAATTAAAAAATAGGCAGAGTACCTGAACAGACACATCTTCCATGAATATACACAAATGGCCAACAAATATATGAAAAAATGCTCAACCTCATTAGCTATTAGGAAAATGCAAATCAAAACCACAATGAGATACAACCTCATACCTGTTAGAATGACTATTATCAATAAGACAAGGAAGGAAAAGTGCTGAAGACACTGCTGGTAGGAATGTAAATTGGTACAACTGTAATAGAGGACAGTGTGGAAATTCTTCAGAAAACTGGGAATGGAGTAATCATATGACTGGGAAATCTCCCTTCTGAATATTTACCCACCAAATTTAAAAACTTCAGTCTGCAAAGATTATGTACCACAATGCTCATCGCAGCACTGTTCACTATGGCCAAGACATAGAAGCTACCAAAGTGCTTCTCAATAGATGACTGGATAAAGAAGTTTTGGTACATATATACAATGAAATGTTACTCACCTATAAGAAAAGATGAAATACTGCCATTTGCAATGAAATGGGTGGTCCTTGAGATTATCATGCTAAGTGAAATAAGCCAATCAGAAGAAACCAAGAACCAAATGACTTCACTTATATGTGGAATATAAAACTGAAAGCAACAAAGAAAAAACAAACAAAAAAATAAAACTCAAGGACACAGTCAATAGTTTAGTGGTTACCTGGAGGCAAGGGCGTAAGGGATAATACAAGAGGGAGGTGATGGGAGAGGAAGTATTGGGACCCAAATATATGGTGATGGAAATAGAACTGACACTGGTTGGTGAACATATAGTGCAACACATAGATGATGCACTGTAGACTTGTACACCTGGAACCTATGTAATCCTTGTTAGCCAATGCCAACCCCAATAAGTCTTACAATAATTAAATTAAATTAAATTAAATTAAATTAAATTAAAATCATACACCATGATCAGGTGGGACTTATTCCTGGGATGCAAGGTTGGCTCAATATACATAAATCAATTAACATGATGCATTGCATAAACAAAATAAAAAATAAAAATTATATGGTCATTTTAATAGATGCAGAAATGGCATTCAATAACATCTAGCAGCTATTTATAATAAAAACTCTCAGGAAATTGGAAATAGAAGGAACATATCTCAATATAATAAAGGCTATATATGATAAACCCATAGCTAACATAATACTCAATAGGTAAAAGCTAAAAGCATTCCCTTTAAGATCAGAAACAAGAAATAGATGCCCACTGTTACCTATGTTATTCAACGTAGTACTGGAATTCCTACCCATAGCAATCAAACAAGAAAAACAAATAAAAGGCATCCAAACAGGAAAAAAAGAAAGTAAAACTGTCATTCTTTTTTAGATGACATGATGCTATCTGTAGAAAACCCCAAAGATTTCACAGCACAATTATTGAACGTGATAAATAAATTTAATAGAGTAGCAGAACACAAAATTAATATCCAGAGATTGGTTGCATACTTATACTCTCATTACAAACTAGCAGAAAGAAAAATTAAGAAAATAATTGTATTTACAGTTGCATCAAAAAAATTAAATAACTAGGAATAAATTCAAACAAGGAAGTGAAAGACCTGTACTCAGAAAATTATAAGGCACTGAAGAGAGAAATCAAGGAAGATACAAGTAAATAGAAACACATACCCTGCTCATGGATAAAATAATTAATATACTTAAAATGTCCATACTACCCAAAGCAATCTATAGATTCAATGCAATTTCTTTTAAAATATCAATGGCATTTTTTACAAAAATAGAACACTTAATCTAAAGATTTATATGGAACTATATAAGACCTAGAATAGCCACAGTGACCCTGAGAAATAAAGTACAAAGTTAGAAGTATCACTCTACCAGATATCAAATTATACTACAAGGTCACAGTCATCAAAACAACATGGTATTGGCATAAGAACAGACACATCGATCAATGGAACAGAATAGAGATACCAGAAATAAATCCATATGTATATGGCCAATTAATCCATGACAAAGGAAACAGAAATTTACATTGAAGGTAAAGACAGTCTATTCAATAAATAGTGCTGGGTCTAACAATAAAAATGAATTAAAAAAATTAAAAAATAAATAAATAAATAGTGTGGGAAAAACAGGACAGATAAATGCAACAAAATGAAATTAGACCACTTTCTTATATCATAAACAAAAATAGACTTCAAATGGCTTCAAAATTTAAATGTAAGCCCTAGAACCATAATATTCCTAGAAGAAAATATAGGAAGTAACCTCTCAGATATTACCCTTAGCGATACTTTCAATGATATATCTCCTCGGGCAAGAGAAATGACAGAAAAAATAAACAAATTGGACTACATTGGACTAAATGTTTTTGTTTGTTTGTTTGTTTTTGGGTTTTTTACAGCAAAAGAAACCGTCAACAAAATAAAAAGACATCCTTCAGAATGGGACAAGATATTCACCAATGAGGCGTCTAACAAAGGGCTAATATCCAGAATGTATTAAAATCTCATACAACTCAACAGTATGAAAACAAAAAGCTTAATTAAAATATAGGCAGAATTGGGGAAAAAAACAATATGGTGGCATGAGAGAAATATCTGAAAAACTCCTCTGGAGATTACAACTAAGAAAACACCTTTACCTGAACCAAGGACGCGCTACACAATGCACAATCACAGCTTAGATACCCACCTGTGGCACTAAGGTACCTGCAGGTGGGCAGAGGGTTAAGCAAAGGAGAAATAAAAAGAAGAGCAGCAACATGGCCACACAGGTCCCTGGTTGGAACTCTACCACTGGGGGTGGAAGATAAAGAAGGTGGTGGGAGAGCACTCGAGGCTTCACTTGGTCCACGGGACAGAGAAAAGGGGGCCCACAGGTGGGACATAGATAACACAACCAAGGCTATCACAAGAAATATAAAACGATCCGGTAATTCCACTTCTGAGTATTTGTAATATGAAAGTAGCCTTAATGTCCATCAACAAATGAATGGAGAAAAAGTAAGTGATACATATATACTATGAAATATTCCTCAGCCATAGAAGAGAATGGGTTCTTGCCATATATGTTAGCATGATGAACCTGAAGGGTATTGTGCTGTGTGGAATATGTGAGACAGAGAAAAAGAAATGCAATGTAATTTTGCTTACATGTGAAATCTAAAGAACAAAACAGACCTTTCTGGAGTGAAAAATGGCAGAGTAGGTTAACACTGTGCCTACTTTGCCCTATGAACACATTAAAGTTGCAACTAAATTATAGAATTATCAACCTGGGGAACCGTCAGAAGTCTAGGTAAACAGAAGTTTTATAACTAAGAAAACAAAGAAGAGGCCACATTGACACTTGTAAGCAGTGCAGAGACTCGACAAGAAATATCCCTGAGCCTCCATGTGGCAGGCAAGAATCAGAAGAAATACCTCAGCCACAGAGCCTCCCCTGGGAGGAACAAGGGACCTCAGCCCCACACAGGGCTCCCCAGTTCAGAGTACTAATGCTGGGAAGAGGAGACTTGTTTCTGACTGTGAAAAAAATTGGAGTTTCTGACCATCTAGGTGGGACAGAAGGCTATGGGAAGCCAAGACGTCCTCTTGAAGTGCTTGCACACAGACCCAGTCACTCAAGGACACTTACCTTGTGCTCTGGCAGGGAAACAGTGATGGGGGCTGCATTGGAGGCATACCAGGGACAGGCTGAGATGTGTGACTTTGAGGTGAGGGCTGGAAAAAGTCACCACTTTGAGTCCTCCTCCCAAGGAGCTGCTGGGCACCAACTTTCCTGTATTATGCCCACCTCCACACAACCAAATATGAATATGATTGGTCCAGTGAGCTCCACTCACTTTCCCTTGCTGACTCACTGGAACCCCCACACCACCCAACTCCTCCAATGCCAGAGACACTTACTCTGGTGAGCAGCCAGTCTTACCTTCATTGCAACCTTCCTAGAAAATTATCAGAGGAGTTTGCTGGCCCCAGGTGGGTGGCAATTGGTCTCAGTGTGCTCTAACACTATTGCTAAGTAGCTCCAGGCACAACACTGCCACAAAACAAAAATCTATTAGGAACATCCAGTGCAGGTGACCAAGGAAACTGTGTTAGGGCCTCACAGAGCACCTACCACATAAAGCTACCAGAAATACTGGAGGAAATAGCAGCTCTACCTGATACATAGAATCAAACACAGAGAGGCAGACTAAATGGGGACACAAAGACATACATCTGAAGTGAAAGAACAACAGAAAATTCCAGAAAACAATCTAAATGAGATGGAGGTAAACAACTTATCAGAGACGAGCTCAAAACAATATTTATAAGGATGCTCAAGGAAGTTGGTAAAATTTTCAACAAAGAGATAGCAAGTATAAAGAAGGACATAGAAACCATAAAAAGAACCACACAGAAATAAATAATACAATAACTGAAATAAACAATGGGATAGAAGAAATCACCAGACTGGATGAAGCAAAGACTCGAATCACTGATTTGGAAGAAAAGGTAGTAGAGAACACCCAATCAGAACAGAAAATAGAAAAAAAAATAAAAATAAAAAAATGAGGATACTTTAAGATTTCTCTGGAATAACATGAAGCATAACAGATTTTCATCATAGGGTACTAGAAGGAGAAGAGAGAGAACAAGGGATTATAAACCTATTAGAAAAAAATAATGACTGAAAAATTTCCTAACCTAGCAAAGGAAATAGACATACAAGCCCAGGAAGCAAGGTGAACCCAAAGAGGCCGACACCAAGACACATAACAATCAAAACAGCAAAAGTTCAAGACAGAAAAAAAAAAAGAACCCTAAAAGCAGCAAGGGAAAGGCAACTAGTAACTTATAAGGGAGCTCCCATAAAACTGTCAGATGACTTCTCAACAGAAACTTTGCAAGCCAGAAGGGATTAGCAGAAAATATTCAATGTGATAAAAACCAAGGACCTACAACCAAGATTAATGTATCTAGCAATGCTATCATTCAAAATTGAAGGACAGATAAAGAGCGTCCCAGACAAGAAAAACTTAAAGAGTTCATCACTACCAAACCAGTATTACAAGGAATGTTAGAGGGACTTCTTTAAGATGGAGGGGGGAGCAAAAGCAAAATTATAAATAATAAAGTGACAATAACAATATATCTATCAACAATTACTTTTAATTTAAACAAATTGAAAGCTCCAATCAAAAGACATGAAAAAAATTGTACTGAGCTGAGTGTCAAACATACAAAGACAGATGCAACTTGATTTTGCTTAAAGTTGGTATGAAGAAGAAAATAAACAAACAAAACAGGAACAAACCTACATACATAAAACATTTGGATTGTTGCCAAATGGGAGGAGTTTTGGGGAAGTGGATGAAATAAGAGAAAGGGATTAAGAAATACAAACTGGTTGTGACAAAGTAATAATAATAGGGATATAGGGTATACCATAAAGAATGTAGTCAATAATATTGTAATAGCTATAAATGGTTTGAGACGGGTACCAGATTTCTTGGGGTGATGAAAGGAAGGCGAGAGGGGTGGGTAAAAAAGTGGAAGAAGTTTAGAAATACAAATTCATACTTACAAAATAGTCACAGGGACATAAAGTACAGCATAGGGCATACGGCCAATATTGTAATAAGTATTTATGGTGTCAAATAGAATGTATTTGGATGTATTGGAATGATAACTTTTTAAGTTATATAAATATCTCATCACCATTTTGTACACATGACACATAAAATATTGTATGTCAAATGTAATTGAAAAATAAAAAATCATTATTAAAAAATGAAAAACAAAATAAACAAAACAGACACAAACTCATAGATACAAAGAACATTCAGATGCTTCTCAGATGGGAGGGCATGTGGGAGTGAGTTTAAAAAAAAGAAAGAAAGAAAGAAAGAAAGAAAGAAAGAAAGAAAGAAGGGATCAAAGGATTAAGAAGCACAAATTCATGTTTACACAGTAGCCATGGGAATGTAGGATATAGCACAAGGAATAGTCAATAATATTGTAATAACTATGTATGGTGTCATGTGGGTATTAGAGTTTTCAGGGTGATTAATGGTGGGAATGTTGGGAAGCAGGGTGAGAAAGGTGAAGGGATTAAGAAGTACACATTGGTATTTACAAAATAGTCATCAAGATGTAAAATAAAGCTTAGGAAACACCATAAAAATATGATAATAACTATGTATAATGCTAGGTAGGTTCTAAACTAATCAGAGGGATCACTTCTTTTTCTTTCTCCATTTCACTTTCTTTTTAATTCATTTTTATTGTTAAACTTATTGGGGTGACATTTATTAGCAAGGATTACATAGGTTTCAGGCATATAATTCTACAGTGCATTGTCAACTTGTATAAGTTGACCACCTAATGTGACTTCTGTTGCCATCACCATATATTTAGATTTTACTCCCTCCATTCGCACCCCCTCCCCTTTCTCCCCTTCTTAATCCATTCATCCCCAAATAAACATTAAACTACTTATTGTGTCCATGGTTTATTTTTTTGTTTGTTCATGTCTTTTCTCTTTGTTGCTTTCAGTTTTATATTCCGCATATGAGTGAAGTCATACAGTTCTTAGTTTTTTCTGTCTGGCTTATCTTACTAAGGATGATGATCTCCAGGTCCATCCATTTTGCTGCAAATGGCAATATTTCATCTTTTCTTATACCTGACTAATATTCCATTGTGTATATGTACCATAGTTTCTTTATCCAGTCATCTCTCGCAGGGCACTTCGGTTGTTTCCATGTTTTGGTCACTGTGAACAGTGCTGCGATGAACATTGTGGTACATAAGTCTTTGTGGACAAAGGTATTCAAGATTTTTGGGTAGATCCCCAGAAGTGGGATTGCTGGGTCATATGGTAGCTACATTCCAAATTTTCTAAGGAAACTCCACACCATCTTCCACAATGGTTGTACCAGTTTGCATTCCCAACAGCAGTATACCAGAGTTCCTTTTTCTCCACATCCTCTCCAGCACTTGTTATTCCTTGTCTTGTTGATAATAGCCATTCTAACAGTTGTGAGGTTATATCTCATTGTGGTTTTGATTTTCATTTCCCTGATAGCTAATGAGGATGAGCATTTTTTCATATGTCTGCTGGCCATTTGTATTTCTTCATGGGAGAAGTGTCTATTTAGTTCTTCTGCCCACTTTTTAATTGGGTTATTTGGTTTTTTGTTGTTAAGTCTTATTAGTTCTTTATATATTTTAGATATTAGACCCTTGTCTGATGTGTTATTTGCAAATATTTTCTCCCATTCAGTTGGCTGTCTCTTTGCCTTGTTGATGGTTTCTTTTGCAGTGCAGAAGCTTTTTAGTTTGATATTATCCCATTCATTTATTTTTGTTTATACTTCCCTTGCCTTTGAGATCAGGTTCATGAAGTCTTCCTTGAGTCTTAGGTCTATAGTTTAGTACCAATGTTTTCTTCTATACAGTTTCTTGTTACAGGTCTGATATGAAGGTCTTTAATCCATTTTGAGTTAATTTTTGTATATGGAGAGAGTTCACAGCTCAGGTTCATTCTTTTGCATAAGTTTTTCCAGTTTTCTCAGCACCACGTACTAAAGAGGCTGTCTCTTCCCCATTGTATGTCTTTCGCTCCTTTATCAAAAATTATTTGTCCAAAAATTTGTGGGTTTATTTCTGGGTTTTCAGTTCTATTCCCTTGGTCTATATTTCTGTTCTTCTGCCAGTACCAAGCTGTTTTGACTACTGATGATTTGTGATATAAATTGATGTCAGGGCATGTAATGCCACCAACCTAATTCTTTTTATGTAGTATTGCTTTGGCAATTCGACGTCTTTTATGGTACCATATCAATTTACTAATTCTTTTCTCTCTTTCATGAAAGTATGATTGTGGGATTTTGATGGGTATTGCATTAAATCTGTAGATTGCTTTGGGCAGAATGGCCATTTTAACAATGTTAAGTCTTCCTATCCATGAACAGGGGATATTTTTCCACCTCTTAAAGTCTGTTCTACTTTCTTTCAAAAGTGTCTTGTAGTTTTCTGTGTATAAGTCTGTCACATTCTTTGTTAAGTTAATTCCCAGGTGTTTCATTCTTTTTGTTGTGATAGCAAAGGGAATTGAGTCCCTCATTTCTTTTTCTGTGGATTCCCTGTTTGTATATAGGAATGCTGTTGATTTTTGTACATTGATTTTGTATCCGGCAACTTTACTATATTCATTTATTGTTCCTAATAGTTTCCTGGTTGAATATTTGGAATTTTTTATATAAAAGATCATGTCATCTGCAACAGTGACAATTTGACCTTTTCTTTTGAAATTTGAATACATTTTATTAATTTCTCTTGCCTGATTGCTGAGGCCAGAACTTCCAGTACTACATTAAATAGCAGTGGTGACAGGACAATCCCTGTCTTGTTCCTGATTTTAGGGGAATAGGCTTCAGCTTTTCCCAATTCAGTATGATGTTAGCCTAGGGCTTGTCATATATGGCCTTCATTATGTTGAAATACTTTCCTTCTATACCTATTTTATTTAGTGTTTTGATCATAAATGGATGTTGTATCTTGTTGAAAGCTTTTTCTGCATCAATTGAAATGACCATATGGTCTTTATTTTTTATTTTGTTTATGTGGTGTATCACATTGATTGATTTTCGTATGTTGAACCATCCTTGTGCTCCCGGGATGAATCCCACTTGATCTTGATGTATGACCATTTGATACTTTGTTGTATTCTGTTTGCTAGCATTTTGTTTAGGATTTTTGCATCTGTGTTCATCAGATATAATGCTCTATAGTTTTCTTTTTTTGTGTTGTCTTTGCCAGGCTTTGGTATTAGAGTAATGTTGACCTCATAGAATGAGTTAGGAAGTATTGCTTCCTCTTCCATTTTTTCGAAGAGTTTGAGGAGGATAGGTGTTAATTCTCTTTTGAATGCTTGGTAGAACTCATTCGTGAAACAATCTACTCCAGGGCTTTTGCCTTTAGGGAGATTATGGATAGTCATTTTAATCTCTTCATTATGGATTGTTCTATTTATATTATTCAGTTCTTGGTTCAGTCTGTGTAAGGTATAAGTTTCTAGAAACTTGTCCATTTCTTCTAGGTTTTTAAACTTAGTGGCATAAAGTCCTTCATAATATTTTCTTATAATCCTTTGTATTTCTGTGGCATCAGTGGTAATTTCTCCCCTTTCATTTCTAATTTTGGATATTTGTGTCCTTTCCTTTCATCCTTTGATTAGTCTCACCAGGGGTTTGTCAATTTTGTTGACTTTCTCAAAGAACCAACTCTTCGTAATATTAATATTTTCTATTGTCCTTCTGTTCTCTAATTGGTTTAGCTCTGCTTTAATTTTTATTATTTCTTTCCTTCTGCTGACTTTGGGTTTTGTCTGCCCTTCTTTTTCTAGTACTTTAAGATAGGATGTTAAGATGTTTGCTTGTGATTTTTCTTGTTTCTTAAGATAGGCCTGTAGCGATATAAATTTCCTTCTTATTAAGGCTTTCGCTGTGTCCCAATAATTCTGAAAATACGTTGTATTTTCATTGTCATTAGTTTCTATATATTTTTTAATCTCATCTTTTATTTGTTCTTTTATCCAGTCCTTTTTTAGTGAGCTGTTGTTTAATCTCCATGTGTATGCATTTCCTTCTCCTTTCCTTTTACAATTGATCTCCAATTTCAAAGCTTTGTGGTCTGAGAATACACTTGGTATGATCTCAATCTTCTTGAATTTGCTGAGACTATTTTTGTGTTCCAGCATGAGGTCTATCCTTGAGAATGTTCCATGAGCTCTAGAAAAGAAGGTGTAGTCTCTTTTTGCTGGTTGAAGTGTCCTGTAAATGTCAATTATGTCCAATTGCTATAATGTGTCATTTAGAGCTGATGTTTCCTTATTTATATTCTGTTTGGATGATCTGCCCATGGCTGTTAGCAGAGTGTTTAAGTCTGCCACTGTGATTGTGTATTCGTCAGTTTCTCCTTTCAAGTCTGTTAGTAGTTTCTTTGTATATTTTGGTGCATCCTGGTTGGGAGCATATATATTAATTAGTGTCAAGTCTTCTCGTTGTTGCATTGTGCCTCTTATCATTATGTAATGTCCACCCTTGTCTTTTATTATCTTTTTTAACTTGAAATTTATTTCTTCAGGTATCAGTATGGCCACTCCTGCTTTACTCTGGTTACCATTTGCTTGGAGTATTGTATCCCATCCTTTCACTCTGAGTCTGTGTTTGACCTTACGGCTGAAGTGTGCTTCTTGAAGACAGCATATGGATGCATTCTGTTTTTTAATCCAGTCTGCTACCCTGTGTCTTTCTATTGATGAGTTCAGTCCATTATCAATTAGAGTGATGATTGATATGTGAGGATTTCCTGTGTCCCTTACTTATTTCTTTCTTTGTATTTGATTGTTTGATTGTTTGTTGGTGGTTGGTTGGTTTTTGTTTCTTTCTTGTTGCCCCACTTTATTCCATTTTTCCTGATGTTTTGTTTCAGGCTGAAGAGCCTCCTTCAGTACTTCTTGGAGTGCTGGCCTCGTGCTGGCAAATTCCCTCATCTTCTGTTTGTCTGAGAAGGTCTTTATTCCACCTTCATATCTGAAAGACAATTTTGCTGGATAATTTATTCTTGGCTGGAATTTCTCTCTTTTAAATTTTTGAATATTGAATTCCACTCTCTCCTGGCTTGTAGAGTTTCTGCTGAGAAATATGATGCCAGCCTGATTGGTTTTCCTCTAAATGTTATAGTTCTTTTTTCCCTGGCTGCCTCGAGACTTGTCTCTTTGTCTGTACTTTTGGACCTCTTTAGTACCATGTGTCTTGGAGATCTGTTAGGGTCCAGGTATCTGAGGGACCTGTTTTCTTCTTGAACTGGGGGTTCCAGATCTTTCCATAGGCTTGGAAATTTCTCATCAACTATTTGTTTGAATATGCTCTCTGTAGAATGCTCTGCCCCTTCTTCTATTCCTATTATTCTGATGTTGTTTTGTCTCATGGAGTCGGATTTTTCTTGCAGAATTCTTTCAATCCTTTTGGTTCTATATGCCCTCTCTTCCTCTTTCTGAGCTTTTTCCATGTTCTGATCTTCAATATCACTAATTCTTTCCTCCACCTGTTTGGTCCTGTTACCTATGGCAGTTATTTCATTTCTCACTTCTTATATTGTGCTAGTTATTTCTCACATTTCCATCTCAATCTTTCTTATGTTTTGAATTTCTTTGTTAAGTTGTTCCTTTTGTTCACGGAGTTCCTTTTTTATGTCGTTCACATTCTTTTTTATGTTAGTTATCTCAGCTATGGTGTTCTGCCAATAAAATTTCATTTCTCTCAGAGCCTTTAGAATGGCTGCTTTAAATTCTCTGTCACTTAAATCAGACCCTTCTAGGTCTAAGAAGATGTCTTCTCCATAAATTTCATGTTCTTTTTGAGGAGTTTTAGATTTTAAGGAATTCATCCTGGCCACTGGGTTCTTCCTCTTTAACATGAGGGCTTTATGTTCAGTGCCCAGATTATTACTTTTGTGGTGTCTTGCTGTAGCACAGACACTAGGTGGTACTGGGAGTCAAGTTGTGGGATTGAGGGGGTTTGCTTATTTCTTGTTTCTAATATTCTACTGCGTTTGGAGGCTGTGCATATATATGCTGGGGAGAGGCCAACAAAAGGCGCTCCAAGAGCGGCTCTGTCTTCTGCTCTTTGTTAGGGAAGCTGGTCTGAGGGTTGTTTCTGCTGCGTCAGGTGAATGCTTTCAAATCAGCCTTTCTTCCCTGCCCTGATTCAGCATCTGGCCATCTAAAGGCTCACATTATTATCAGAACCCCGGGGTGCACAAGGATGTGCACGCTCCATAAGTCCAAACCTGTGGGCTTGGTCTGAGACAGCAAGGTCGCCTTTGCAGTGGGTTGGGAACAGGAATTGCAGCACTGTGTAGGTCTCCAGGGGGCCTGAGCTGGGGTGTCATCTTTGCAGTATAGAGTCCTTGCTCAGCCCTTCTACCACTGGCAAGTTCCAGAGGCTGGCTCCCAAACTCCATCCTCAGCATGCAGCTGATATAACTTCTTTTTTATTCTTATTTTTAATTAATGGCGGATAATTTTTTATAAGTAAGGTACTGTTCTAAGCATTTGGAAATATTTAATTTATTCTTCTTTGGGGCTCGTAGTCTCACAATTCAGTAAAAATTTTAATTCAGTCTTCTCATTTTTAAGACAACTAATTTTTGTTCTATACTTGGTCTAGATGCATTCAAATGCTTTTAAATTTCTACTCAGAAAAATACTTCCAGGATTTACTGGAAAGCAGCTACTGTTTCTTAAGATAATAAATCTATCAATGTAAGAAATATTTTTATTCTGTCTTTTTATCAATCTCCCTGTTTTATCTTCAGCCATTGCCCTGAGATTATTGAGTATTTGTGGTAAATACAAAGATAAATGATAAACCAAAAAATTAGCATGATATTATTATATCTTACTAAAGGCATTGATATAGTTTACTTCAGTTATGCTAGTTTCTCCAGTAATATTTATCATTCAATAATATGTTGACATCTCTAATTTTTATTATTTTTCTCACCTGTTCTCTCTCTCTCTGGATTTACATTTTTATAACTTTAACAATTGAACCTATTTTAATTGGTTTCTAGTGGGAGCCAACATAAATGTAACTTTGTATTTTTACTTGTAACACATATCAAATGTATTTTTCTTCCAAAAGCAAAATAAATTAATCCCAAATTCTGTACTTACATTCAAACCTCATTTGAAGGTTAACTAAATATTTGGGGTGAAGAACTGGCATTTTATTCTTTCATAAATCTTTTTAATTCTTAGAAATATTTAAGCACCTACAATGTGACAATATGAGAAACCAGAAATAGTAAGATGCATACAAAAATCACATTGAATGCAACAAGAACTAAAATAAAGTTTATTATGTGCAAAATCATAAATAAAAACTAGACTATCATAGTGATGGTATTGTTGGTGGTAGATGTTTAGAGGAGGACTTGTGATTACTAAGAAGGACTATGTTGAAGAGAAGCTGTTTGATACCTTTTTTGAAGGAAGACAAGTTGTAAGGAAGATCCATTTCTAAAACAAAATCCAGAGAGAAGAATCAACATACAAAAGTATGGAAATCAAAATAATCGAGTCTCTGAGATTTCACTGGTGTGGAAGGGGCAAGAGATTTGTCTAGGAGCTAAATCACAAAAAAAATTCTAATTAATAAATAATAAGACATTACCTATAATGAAGAATAAATAATAAATAATTCACAAGAATCCAGAGGGACATGAGTTAACTCTAATAGTGTTTCAAAATCTTATTAGGCATCAGTAAAAATGTCAGAATCCTCTTTCTGCCCCTTCCTCAAGAGAATACTCCCCACCCCCACTCCCCAGCAGTGAGGGTAAAAGAAGAAAGAAAAAAAACTCTTTGAGATGTTGTATTCTATGCCCAACAGACAGCAAAATAAGAACTAATGGGAGATTGAGGTTGATTAGGATGGTAGAAAATCATTTAACTAGCAGACTTCAAAGCGACAAGAATATTATGTATGCTTTCTATTTACAATAATGAAAGGAAATCTGTGAAAATATTTCCGAAACAACCCAGTCAGTTTTCTTTAAACATCTTCCCAATAATCCTATAGTTATTGTTAGGCCATAAGAAAAGAATAAAAAAAAACTGAGAAGCCATTTTTTTTGCTTGTTTTGCTTTACCACCAATCTCTTGACCTCCCACATTGGGCAAGGCTACAGGTGCATGACCAGTGAAAGGATCCTTGCATGCTGGAGGGATGCAGGTGGGACATCCTGATTGCAGTGGACTGTGGGAACAAGATGTGGGAAACCCAAGGACAACCAAGGAAAACCTTCCCCTGCTACACTCCTGGCTTCAGGCCACCTTTGTTTGACTCAGACTGCCCTTGTTTGTACTGCTTAATAAATACTCAACTCTTCCTGTACTAGGGGAGGCTTTTGTAAACTTGCCTGACCTCTCATCACTTAAACATGCTATTAAATTTATTTCGACTAATTTTAGTCTCCTGTGACTTCTTAACTGGCTGAAACCTAGCATTTACCAGAAATAGAAAATGGTGTATCTGATTTTCCATAGAAACATTGTGAACTAATCTGGTGGAAGAACATCTAGAATATCTAGATTACAGAACACCTGGATTCCAGAACTAATTTAATCTCTTTGAGACTTTTTGACCTCTCAATTTCTCTAAGATCAAGTCAGTACAACAACAGCAGTATCTTAATGAAATATATGGACTTTTAAGCTCATCTTTCCAATTCCTAAAGGTATGCATATGAACAATTTATGTAGATTCCTAAAAACAGATTAGCCATTTTTAAAAGTATAAATAAAAGTACTATTGCAAAAAATACAATCTGGAAGAAGGCAAGATGGCGACTGGAAAGGAAGTCCCTAAAGCATCTCCCAGAAAACACAATTGAACGACCATCCAGGCCCAAGAAAGAGGACCTTGAGTGACAAAATGGCTGTTGAGAAATCCACAAATCGCAAGTAAACACCTGAAGGTTGGTGAGAAGGGGGTGAGTTGGAGAGAAGGTAGGGAGCAGCGACAGACTACAACAGGACACAATCCCTGCTGACTATTCTGAGCAGTGCCGTTGGGGGGAGGGGAGAGACTGGGGAGCTGGGTGTTGGAGCTGCATGCTGAGGACAGAGTATGGAAGCCAGCCTCTGGAACTTGTGAGTGGTAGAAAAGCTAAGTGAGGACTCTGAGTTGACACCCCAGCTCTAAGCCCCCTGGAGACCTACACAGGGCTGAAGTTCCTGTTCCCAGCCCACTACAAAGGCGACCCTGCCATCTCAGGCCAGGCCCACAGCTTTGGACTCATGGAGCGTGCACTTCCTCATGCACCCCACGGTTCTGAAAGCAGTGTGAGCCCGTAGACAGCCAGATGCTGAATCAGGGCTAGAAAGAAAGACTGATTTGATAACATTCACCAGAGCCAGCAGAAACAAGCCTCAGAACAGCTTCCCCAGCAAAGGGCAGAAAGCAGAACCCCTTTGGAAAGCTTTTTGTTGGCCTCTCCCCAGGATATATGCGCATAGCCTCCAAAGGCATTAGGAGATCAGAAACAAGAAACAAACAGCCCCCTTTCCCACAAAATTTTACCCCCAGTGCCACCTAGTGTCTTCCCTACAGCAAGACATCACAAAAGCAATAATCTGGGCACTGAACATAAAGCCCTCATGTCAAAGAGGAAGAACCCAGTGGACAGGATGAATTCCTTAAAAACTAAAACTTCTCAGAAAGAACATAAAATTTACCCAGATTGTTACAACTGGAAGGGTCAGATTTAAGTGACGGAGAATTTAAAGCAGTCATTCTAAAGGCTGTGAGAGAAATGAAAACCTATTGGCAGAACACCATAGCTGAGATACATAATATAAAAAAATATATAAACGACATAAAAAAGGAACTCTGTGAACAACAGAACAATTTAACAAAGAAATTCAAAACATAAGAAAGATGGAGATGGAAATACAAGAAATAAATAATATGATAAAAGAAGTGAGAAATGAAATAAAAGCCATAGGAAACAGGACCAAACAGATGGAGGAAAGAATTAGTGATATTGAAGACCAGAACATGGAAACAGCTCAGAAAGAGGAAGAGAGGGAATATAGAACCAAAAGGATTGAAAGAACTCTGCAAAAACTATCCGACTGCATGAGACAAAACAACATCAGGATAATATGAATAGAAGAGGGGCACAGCAATCTGCAGAGAGCATACTCAAACAAATCGTAGATGAGAAAGTTCCAATCCTGTGGAAAAACCTGGAACCCCAAATTCAAGAAGAAAACAGGTCCCCCAGATACCTGGACCCTAACAGGTCTTCTCAAAGACACATGGTACTAAAGATGTCCAAAACTAAAGACAAAGAGACAATTCTCAAGGCAGCCAGGGAAAAAAGAACTATAACATTTAGAGGAAAACCCATCAGGCTGGCATCATATTTCTCAGCAGAAACTCTACAAGCCAGGAGAGAGTGAAATCCAATATTCAAAAATTTAAAAGAGAGAAACTTCCAGCCAAGAATAAATTATCCAGAAAATTATCTTTCAGATATGAAGGTGGAATAAAGACCTTCTCAGACAAACAGAAGCTGAGGGAATTTGCCAGCATGAGGCCAGGCCTACAAGAAATACTGAAGGAGGCTCTTCAGCCTGAAACAAAACATCAGGAAAAATGGAACAAAGTTGGGGCAACAAGAAAGAAACAAAAACAAACAAATAAACAAACAAATAAACAAAAATAAAGAAATAAGTAATGACCACAGGAAATCCTCATATATCGATCATAACTCTAAATGTTAATGGACTTAACTCACCAATAAAAAGACACAGAGTAGCAGACTGGATTGAAAAACAGAATGCATCCATATGCTGTCTCCAAGAAACACACCTCAGCTGTAAGGACAAACACAGACTCAGAGTGAAAGGATGGGGTACAATACTCCAAGCAAATGGTAACCAGAGAAAAGCAGGAGTGGCCATACTGATATCTAATGAAATAAACTTCAAGTTAAAAAAGATAGTAAAAGACAAAGATGGTCATTACATCATGATAAAAGGCACAATGCAACAACAAGAAGTGTTGACGCTAATCAACATATATGCTCCCAACCACGATCCACCAAAAAACACAAAGAAACTACTAACAGACTTGAAAGGAGAAACTGATGAATACACAATCATAGTGGGAGACTTAAACACTCCACTAACAGCCATGGGCAGATCATCCAAACAGAAAATAAATAAGGAAATAACAGCTCTAAATGACACATTACAGCAATTGGATATAATTGACATTTACAGGACACTTCATCCAGCAAAAATAGACTACACCTTCTTTTCTAGTGTGCATGGAACATTCACAAGAATAGATCATAGCTGGGACACGAAAGTAGCCTCAGCAAATTCAAGAAGATCGAAATCATACCAAGTGTATTCTCAGACCACAAAGCTTTGAAATTGGAGATCAAGTATAAAAGGAAAGCAGAAAAAAAAACACATATACATGGAGATTAAACAACAGCTTATTAAAAAGGATGGGATAAAAGAACAAATAAAAGATTCGATTAAAAAACATACAAAATGACAATGAAAATACAACATATCCGAATTATGGGGACACAGCGAAAGCTGTAATAAGAGGGAAATTTATATAATTACAGGCCTATGTTAAGACACAAGAAAAATCACAAGCAAACATCTTAGCATCACATCTTAAAGTACTAGAAAAAGAAGAGCAGAAAAAATCCAAAGTCAGCAGAAGGAAAGAAATAATAAAATTTAAAGCATAGCTAAACCAATTAGAGAACAAAAGGACAATAGAAAAAATTAATGTTACGAAGACCTGGTTCTTTGAGAAAGTCAACAAAATTGACAAACCCCTGGTGAGACTAATCAAAGGATGAAATGAAAGGCCACAAATATCCAAAATTAGAAATGAAAGGGGAGAAATTACCACTGATATCACAGAAATACAAAGGATTATAAGAAAATATTACGAAGGACTTTATGCCACTAAGTTTAACAACCTAGAAAAAATAAACAAGTTTCTAGAAATGCATAGCCTACCAAGACTGAACCAAGAAGAACTGGATAATCTAAATAGAACAATCAATAGCAACGAGATTGAAATGACTATCCATAATCTCCCTAAAGGCAAAAGCCCCGGACCAGATGGTTTCACCAACGAGTTCTACCAAACATTCAAAAAAGAATTAATGCCTATTCTCCTCAGACTCTTCCAAAAAATTGAAGAGGAAGCAATACTTCCTAACCCATTCTATGAGGCCAACATTACTCTAATACCAAAGCCTGGCAAAGACAACACAAAAAAGAAAACTATAGACCAATATCTCTCATGAACACAGATGCAAAAATCCTGAACAAAATATTAGCAAACAGAATACAACAATGCATCAAAAAGATCATACATCATGATCAAGTGGGATTCATCCCAGGAGCACAAGGATGGTTCAACATATGAAAATCAATCAATGTGATACACCACATAAACAAAATCAAAGATAAAGACCATATGGTCATTTCAATTGATGCAG